>REGL01000427.1:72521-85887 GCA_004194395.1 Aurelia aurita complex sp. Pacific | reverse complement strand
ACATGATCTTTCCAATTCAAATTGGCCGTGGCCTAAGGCCGCTATTATTTCCTCTTTGCAGGAGGAGAAACTTGTGTGCATTTAACTTGAAATGTAGAGAAAATCTAAGACTTTTATTCATCAAAAATTGCTAATTTTTCCCGGGGCTTCGCCCCTGGACCCCAATGGGGGGCTTACAGCGCCCCCCATACCCCCAGCTGGACTGGTTAACAATTCCTTCGCTTCGCCAAGAAATTGTTAACTTTCGTTTTTGAGCATTTCAAAATTGCACAAAACTAATACCAAAAAAATTTCGCTCCCAGCCGCCCCTGCTCTGATCGAAGGATTTGAATGTCCTTTCTAAAGCTTGAATTCCACTCGGTCAAATTTTTTGAGCGGACTGGAAATCTATTGCTCACAAGAGAAAGTGTTGCTTTGAATCTGAATAGAATGCTACACATGGCAAAAATTCTATTGTTCCAAATTATGTCCGCTTGGAAAATTCTATTGAATGGAAATCAGCATTAACAGCAAAAATTCACTTCAATTTTCAAAATTTTCAAAATTCACTTTAACCTCAATTCAATTCGCAAAAATTCGAAAATTCAGGAGGACTTCAAATTTAATGGACTCAAGATCTAAATTCAGTGGGATAGCCATTCTTCCGAATAATTTTCCTGTTATCCCAAACAGTTCATATCGTTTTCCTAGACTGATGACAGTGAATCCCAGTTATCGCTCACCAATATGAGACTACTGCCTACCAAACCGAGACCGCTAAAACTGGGACTCATAAACAAACAGGGAAAAAACCGGCCTGTTCACTCCCAGTTCCAGGAGGACCAATCACCTTGAAGGAAGCAAAATGCATAAAAATTATTGGTTTGTCCTTGCAATCTGTTTACAAAGAAACAAAGAAGACGGTCTGTTCTTTCAACCTGAATGTAAACAATAGCTGCCATTGCATCCATGAAACAACAGAATAGGCTCCCGGAGAAAAAAATGTTTACTACGGAGATTTGGATATCGAATGGTAAGCATAAAGCTATTCCCATGGTCTTTTTCATATTCATTTTTAATTTCTATTGAATTTAGCACACAGTTCTGTATGCTGAATTGAATGCAAGTGACAATGAAAAAGGCAGAGATGGCCATGGGACTTGCATCTATATTCACCATTCGATATCCAAATCTCCNGAGATTTGGATATCGAATGGTAAGCATAAAGCTATTCCCATGGTCTTTTTCATATTCATTTTTAATTTCTATTGAATTTAGCACACAGTTCTGTATGCTGAATTGAATGCAAGTGACAATGAAAAAGGCAGAGATGGCCATGGGACTTGCATCTATATTCACCATTCGATATCCAAATCTCCGTAGCAAACATTTGTTTCCTCTGGGGGCCTATCCAACGCAAAAACACAGATCATGGCGGCAGATCATTATTGCATTCGCTTTTGCGTTTGTGTTGATGTACTATGCGGAATATAGATTTCTAAATAGAGGCTCCCCTGGGCTCCCCCGAATAGGCCGTAAAATTCACTGTTCGTTTATGAGTCGTAGTTGTAGCGGGGTACAGATCAGTTTGGCGACAGAGCGAAACTTGACTTGTAATCAGTCTATTGTTTTCCTTGTGTTTTGTTCAGGGGTGAACTTTAAGATTGATCTGAAAAGCAAAAACCAAAGCAACCTTCAAATTGCGCTGAAAAGGCTTTCTCAGCAAGTGCAAGTGAATCCACAGGTATCCACCTGATAATTTACCTTTCTGAGATGAAGAACTTGAATCAACCCATTGCTTGATACATCTCAAATGGAAAAGATGATAACAATTTTGGCAGCACCATGTTGACTGTGATGATCTAATGAATTCACAGCAAACCATACATTCATAACTTTCCTCTATCAGCTGTTCCATCAAAGTTCTTGCTTGTTCTGAATCTATAGCTCTTTTAAATCTAGTTGTCCTATTCTTCTGCCTTCTGCTTTCTTGGCTTCTGTTTCCTCTTAAATCTCTGCTAGTGTTCTCGTGATTTGTTCTGTATTCTTGCCTGTTGGTCCTTATGCTTGAATTCTGTGAACTAATATATCTTCCATTCACAATTTCACCTCCTGATCTCCTTTCACTGGCTGGATTTCCATTCCTATTGTGAGCTCCATTTCTGTAAGTATCCCTGTGTTTAGATTGATCGGAGTAAGCATGGAGGTTCCCTACTACATAACCTTCTACAACCCCTCTATCTGCAAAACGAAGTTGTTGATAGTATTGTTCCATGTATCTGGATGCATCATCATCTGGCCTATGTTGAAAAAATTGTTCCTGGTTTTGTTGCACTTCAGACTTTCCTCTCCAACTCTGTTCTTGTCCTCTCCCAGCTCCAGCAGCTACTCTACCTCGACTACTTTTACCTCTGCCATTTGGCACTTGCTTGTTGGTCTCAGAAAAGTTTTTCTGTTTTCCTCCTCTCTTTCTACCTTGATTACTTTCAGCAGCAAATTCAGAGGCATGCTCTTGGTAATAGCTGGTCATTTTATCATCAGTAGCAACGCTACTGCTGACGTCTTTTTCTGGACCATTTCTGTTTCTTCTAGGGTTGTTACCTCTCCCTGCTGCAGCCCCTCGTCCACGTCTTCTTGGCTTGGCACCACCACCCGTCGAGGAGTCTTCCGACTCTTTTCTTTCATAGGTATGCGAAAGTATTGCCCAGTTGTAATTTTGTCCTGCTGGCGTAGCACCCTCTTCATTTGCAGACATGTCAGGTAAACAGCTTTAGGAACAAAGGCCTCTGCTACCAAATTGTTCGTTCACTTTCAGTTAAAAAAGCTGAGGGCCTAAGTCTAGGCCGACGGGCCCCAGTCGATCGGCGGTGTCCTGATAAAACTTGCCTTCTCTATCCAAACAGAATTTCTTCGTCTTCACAACTTGACTTGACTAATTGACCATAAAGAAAACACAGAATGTTCTTGAATTTCGCGAGACTTCCCTCTTAGTCACAGCTTCCTTCAAAATGGTACAGATATCCAGCAGCTAAAGAGACCAAGGCGGTGCTCGCTGGAACCCGAGATGATGATGGTGCAGTGGTGCAATAGGTTAGGGCTTAGGCCCAAAAACTTTCCTTCGCAGCGGCAGATTGCTGAAGTAGCAGAAAGCAGAAAACATTCACGTGTCCCATGTTCCTAACATGTACAGATTGCTGTTGTTGTTGCTATTGTTGTTGTTTGATCGGATGTACAAATCATTTCATTGTGGCTCCATCATCGTGACGTGAAAGACCAAATGTCTCACTACTAATATAATGGCAGAAAATTCTTGAGAAAATACCCCTTCCCCGTGTCACATTAAATTTATCAAGTTAATATACCACAATCACTGATCACTCATTCACTAAAATTTTTGATACAGCAGCAGTGTGATTTAGAGAGGAGGAAACCAGGCCCGTATGTAGGAGGCAAGGGGGATCAAGACCAAGCCCCGCAATCATTTTGAAAACAATGGTGCTACTTCACGAGCATTACTTAGATGTACTGTTCTCTACTGTTTCAAGAACAATTGCCCCCCCCCCCAAATCAGAAGCAGCATCCTACGGCCCTGGAGGAAACTGCTCCCGAACTTCTTCCCCATCTTTTTCTTGTTCTGGGGTGTGACCGCTGCGGAAAGACCGCAGAATAATCGTTTGCCAGTCTGCTATGTTCTTACCCTGGGTAACAGACTCTATGAAATGGAGAGACTCTGGTCCCCGGGGGGGGGAGGGGGGCACTCCTATACTTTCCTATAGTATCATGCTCCTACAAAGGTTTAACATATGCACCCTCAACGTGGACCTGTTTTAGCGAAACACATACCCTAATCGCGGGAAATTTTCCTGAGAACATACTCTTTCCTGCACCACAATAGAACTTCTCTATTTCAGGTACCCTAATCACAGACAAATCAGTAGCTAATATTGCTAATATTGCCGGTGTGATTTGAAGAGGAGGAAACTGCGCCCGAATTCCTACCCCATCTTGTGCTGGTCTGCTAAGGTTTAGTTCATCATGACGCTAAAGTGGTGGGGCTCTACCGGTTATTGAACCCTGTCCACTCGATTGTTCTAGCTGCAAGGTCAGAGGATTACACTACTGTGCCACAACACTTTCAAGAATGCTAAGCAGCACAAGGTGAAGGTACAGGTCAGATTTGTCAAAATTAAGAAAAAAGAATCGCTTTCTACTAGAATATTATCTTCTTGAAAGTTAAATCAACTTATTCAATCCATTCAACACGAAGCAAGATTCATCCAAATTTTACCATGGAAGACCTCAAGATTTTCACTTGTTCCACCCTTCCAAAAGGACAAAATACTTGCTAATACATCTAAGTGGCATTACTTTAAAGGACAAGTCCGGGGTTGGTATGATTGATGATAAAATACAAGATAATACTGCTATGAGTCATGTATGATACTTTTTCCCACTATTTTTCGCCTTCTCCTTGTGAAATTACGTTTTCAAATAAGAAATTTGAGCGAAGTGACGTCATATCACGCAAACGAAAACGGGACTGTGTGATCGTTTTTTCGTCTCTTTATCGTAGCAAGCCTCTTTATCGTGTTCTAGTGCCATTTTCAACGCATGAGTACACGATGAAGAGGCCAGCAGCGATTAAGAAGCGAAAAACAATCAAACAGCCTCGTTTTCGCTTGCACGATATGACGTCACTTCGCTCAAATTTCTTATTTGAATACGTAATTTCACAAAGAGAAGGCGAAAAATAGTGGAAAAAAGTATCATACATCATTCATAGCAGTATTATCTTGTATTTTATCATCAATCATACCAACCCCGGACTTGTCCTTTAAGGAAGAGAAACCAAGGAAGAGTTGGTCGTCGTTTTCACTGGTTTTGCAGAAAGGTCGATTAAAGCCGGGTAAATCACTGAACCTAACTGAACACTTTGGCAATGAAACAAAACAGTGTTGAATAATGCTGCTTTGATAATCGGAGAGCAACATGGTTTCAAATGCCAGGTTCCGGGTTACAAAAAACGGTTTCAGTACTTTTAAACGGTTCCTTTTACTTTCTTTATTTCAAGTTGCAAAATACTTATTTTTGGCTTTGAAAGATAACTTGGCTTTGTACTCCGAACATTCTTATAAGTCATAGAGAGCCTCGAAAAGATTGCTTGCCAGAAGATAGTGTTTGAAAGTATTGGCCAAGTCTAACAACTGTTTGCCCATAACTATGCAGCCGGTCTTGGGCAAACAGCTGAAATGAGGTGAGGGAAATTGAGTTCGTGTTAATTACATGTCATATCTTACAGGCATGCCCGATCTCTGGAAGTGGTCACGTGCAGAGAACCCAATAAACAATGAAATATTTTGAAAAATCTTCAAACTTTGATAATATCATCGATATAGAACTTGGTGTGCGTTGGTGTCAAAGGCTAAGCTAATTTTGGACATATTGCAACGTTTCACATGGCTTGGATTTTATGTGAACATATGCTTTTACGAGTTCGCTGGTCAGAGTTCAGAAAAAATAAAACCTTTGTCCTGGTGCCAACTTTGTTGTCGAAAAATGCCTCATTTTGTCAAGAAAAGATCACGATATTCTTCAAACTTTGCACCGTTTATAGCCCTAAACCAGTTGATGTTGCCAAAATAACCCAAAGTTCCACAAGCTCCTTATAAAAATCAACCAAGCAAAATCCTCGGGCTAACAGCAATGGGGCTGTCACTTGTTTGGATTCTGTTGCTGTAATTGAAGCATAAACTTAACACGATGAGCCCGTTGTATCCTTGCGGTAAGCCTTCGCCATCTTGAAGTTAAACAGCACAGGGAAACAAGGGAATTCAGGTCGTAAGTCTTGTTGAAGCATACTTCGAATCACAAGAAATGATGGTGGCAGTAACTTTTAATCTTGCACAATTGCTTCAAATTGTTGCTTGTGTCCTTTATAAGGATCTTCAATCATGAAGAACTCTAAACTTTATATAGAATGCTAGACACAGCTTTGTGGTTAAAAATATACTTTCCAAAATAATTCTACTAAAATTTGGTTTTTTATGCAGTAATTTTGCTTTTTCTTTCCAATAAAACATAAAATAACGATCACCTATTATGTTCATTTGTCATTTGACACCAATACGCAAAAACGAAATTTAAATATTGATATGATAGTCAAATATTCGTGATTTTCAATTCAATTTCATCGTTATTGGGTCATCCAGTGAACAAAATTTAGCACTACAAGAGAATGTCCAAAAAACGCCTATAAAAAGGCATCTAAGTTCACGGCAGAATCCTTTTGATTTCTGTATTTGATGGCAAGATATATTCCAAGGAGCTGAAAGAAAAGAAGAGACGATAAGAATCAGCAGCTGAAGACAACTGGACCAGCATGGGGGTTAAATCTATAAAATGATTCGATAAATGGTTATCGAATCTTCCTTTTGATTTTATGGCCTGAAGGAAGCGTTAGGCATTTTGATATAATTCTACCGGGCTAAATCTAGCGAAAAACAATGAATCAAAAAAGTAAGTCAAAAGAGCAATTCCCGTTTGGAAGGCTATTACTCCCTGGATATCAAGGCAATGATATTGGAAAATTTGTTCGGGATACTGCGAACTCCCCTTTTTGTAAATCACAATGGAAAAAACGTTAACTCTGCTTGGCTCATTGATCAATGGAAATGGGCGAAGATCTGTGGGGCATGCGCGAATTTACAAAGGAAGAATGAAGGACGATGACCCTGAAATCGCTACTACGCACGCAGAATCCAAAGATCTTAAACGGGGGTCTAGCTCTTCTGGAGAAAATCCTAAAGACTTTCATTGAAAGTATCCCGAAGAAAAATATACCGATTAATGATGTTATGTTAAAATCCATTTAGAAATTTACCTGACTGAAATCGGCCACTCCGTTCTGAAAATATGAGGGATTTTCCAGAGAAAACCCCTTTAAGAAACCTTTAAAAAATGCCTAAAATCACGAAAAATTTCTGCTTTACAACAATGGCTTTTNGAAAATCCTAAAGACTTTCATTGAAAGTATCCCGAAGAAAAATATACCGATTAATGATGTTATGCTAAAATCCATTTAGAAATTTACCTGACTGAAATCGGCCACTCCGTTCTGAAAATATGAGGGATTTTCCAGAGAAAACCCCTTTAAGAAACCTTTAAAAAATGCCTAAAATCACGAAAAATTTCTGCTTTACAACAATGGCTTTTACATGCTTTAGTATAGGGTAGGGTGGGGTAATGTGGGTCTAAAATGAGCAAAATCTCAAAATGGATAGCTGGTAAAACGAGACTAAAATGCAAAACATTTCAAAACTTTCGTTTAATTGACATTCAGTGCTTCTTCTTTCTTGGGAAAAAATCTCAGCTCTGACAAAGGCAGTTAAATATTTTTAAACAATTTTCTCTCTTGGCAACTAAAGTAGGCCCACTTTTTCCGACGAGCGGGAAAAGTGGGTCTATTTTCAAAACTTGTACAAAATCGGAATATGACAGGCTAAATGATTAAAAAAATTAATGGACTTACATTTCCTAACTATTCTCTATTCAAGAAAATCACATTCTTTGCCTTTTATCGCAAGCAATCCCGTTCCCGCGACGAAAATAAAACTATGGTCATTATGCTGTGATCCACCATCGTTGCAACTTGCCAGTCAGTGATCGAATTTGATAATAACAGTCAAATAAAGATGTCTGCAGTATGTTTACTCCAATTTAATGGTTACAAGACAGCAACTGCGGTAATAGGAAACCCGTTTTTGCATTTTAGGCAGAAAACAATGTGGCAAGATGAATATAAGTGCGAAAATTTTAAGCAATTCAAGGCTTCGCTGAGTTTGAATTATGGCTGAATTCTCAGTAGGCCCACATTACCCCATCTGGTAAAAAAAATAAAAATAAAAAGAACAATCGCGTCAATGACTTCGAACTAAACGTTATTTCATTTGTAGAAGACCAAACTCTCACCTCATGGTCATTAAATGGACCAGAAAAGCAAAATAACAGTGGCAGGAGAAAGTTTTCTTGGGCTTTGAAATTCTTGCACAATAGGCCGTTCAGTAAAGTCATTTTACAAAACGAGTGGAGATACATTTAAGACGAATATTTTATGCAAAAAGGCAGTTTATTATGCAGACATTAAAAGAAAAATAGCCAGCCTTTCTTCCATTTAACGAGAAAGGATATTTCTAGCGAAAAGCTCAGTAGACCCACTTTACCCCGGAGACCCACATTACCCCCACCCTACCCTATGTTATCTATTTGAGATGGTGAAAGTCATTAACAACATTATTCCCGAGGATTTCATTATCCCAAGAGGATAACACGTGCTAAAGCGTGTAGAAGTCATCGCTGCATGGCCCGTGTAAGGCATTGATATTAGGAAAATTCTGTGGTGATTTTGGGCAAGTTTTGACGGCTTTTTGAAGAGAATCTCTCGATGAAATCTATCATAATTTCAGAACGGAGTAGCAGATTTCAGTCAGGTAAATTTAAAAAGGATCTGAGCGTGTATACCATTGAATGATATACTTGCCGATATCATGTGACATTGGATGACTTCCGCTACCCTGGGTACCAGAGCCAAAAAATAAAAAAAAATTTTCCGCATGCTATAGCAACATGTAAGGATTTGAGCCTTGCCTTATTTACGTTACTGCAACTTACCAAGGTAAAAGCAAAAAATAGGCCGACACCACCAGCGACTGAGATCGAATGTTCCAGTTTTTTCTCGTACTTTCCATAGCATGGTTTGCAAAGCGAGCAAGGGTCTTTCCCCAGAGGTTTACAGCATTTTAACTACAAAAGAAGAATATACATTGTTACCGACAATTAAAGCCTATTTTCATTAAATCATAATCCATCGCCGATGATTGTCTTACAGCATCAGCTATCATCGCAATAATCAACGCCGATGAACTACGATTTAATGAAAACCAGCATAGGGCTCAAATCTTTCAAATCTTTAAAAGGCGGGTGTAAAATTCTATTCCATTTTTCTTTGAATTTAATGGCTCGAAAGAAGCTTATAGTACTTTGCTGAACATCTGCCGTGGAAATTTTTTGATATCTTGATATTATTCAAAATAGCGACTATTTAATGATTTTTAAAAAAAATTGATGGAAAATTTTGAAAATATTTAAATCATCGAAAATCCTAAACGAAAGGAGGAAAAATTATATAACTTTCAAGACAACCATAGTTTATGAAGGCCTATAATATGGTGAAAAGCAGAAATCAGTATCTTTTCTGGTTTAGGATTTAGAAATTTGATGACGTCATAGCCTCAAATTTAATAAATACCGCCATTTTGACAAAAATCAAGATATCAAAAAATTGCCACGGCAGATTTACAGTAAAAAACGCTAAGTTCCTTCCAAGCCATTTAATTCATAGGAAACTGTAATAGAATTTTACACCGACCTTTTTAAAGATTTGAGCCCTATGTTATAAAAACCAGGCTTAACGCTGGATGAAATTGAAATTAACGTGAATTTCAGTAATTCGCGTTAATTGAAGTCACGCATATGCACCTGGCAATGCTTTATGCATTTACGTGTCTAAACTAGAGAGCAGATCAGGTTTGACACAGCAACTACTGTTTTCAAATCTGTGAATCAACTTTGCCCACATTACTGGGCACAAACGTTTCAAAGACAGCGAGAACAGGCAGTGAGGACGCTAAGAAATACCGAAACTGACTTGAAACTGCCTTTGTTTATAGAACAAAAAATGGACAAAAATCATTTGCGCATCGAGGGGCGAGAGTTTGGAATGGTCTAAATCACCAAATCAAACTGTCTCCCTCGCTATCAAATTTCGAATTAAAACTAAAGAAAGCTTTATAGCAACCAATTTCACAATTTATTTCTGTAGCAATGTTATCATTTCTTCTTTCAATAGGTTTTTTCTGTTTTTAATACGTTTTCTTTGTTGCTAATTAACAGTGTATGAAGTAGTATTCGATGTTTTTTTTCATTCTATTTTAACAGGGCACATTGTAAAACAGTTGTCGTTAACTGAATGTTTTCACCCTGTATAAAGAATTTAGAATAATAATAACAATAATAATAATAATGATAATCAATTTTGTGAGTGCCTTTAATTAAACACTGTTAGTTTCTTTCATTTTGAGAAAATACTACAATGTATCAATGTCCCAAAAGACTATGATACAAATGCACAAAAAAGAAAGCTTAAGAATCAATACCAAAATACAATTTTGGTGATTTTTCAAAAGTTTCACTTTTTATTCGGTCATCCAGTATGTGTCAGATGTGTCCTGCTCAAAATTCAAGTTAATTTCAAGCGTCTCTGGCTAACAACAAAGATTTTAAAAAATGGCGCAGTAATAACTTACTTTGCTGCAACTTGGATTTTCTGGGCCAACAGTAAAATTAAAGCTTTCAAAACCACAACAGTCAAGTTTTTGCTGCAACCCATCCTTGTCCGTCAATGCAGCCTTATTCCAAGCAGTTCTTAGCAGTTCCGTTTGTTGATCTTTTGTGATAGCCAGGGCACCAATAGAAACTGATAGTTGAACGATGAACAACAGAGACATGATGATCAAATACTACATTTTGTCAAGGAATATACATTATCACATGCAAGTGAAACCTGGACGCTCAATGCTGATACATACAAGAAAATAAACAGTTTTGAAATGTGCATGTATCGAAAAATGCTGAAGATCACATACACAAGCTACATCACAATTGAGGAGGTTTCGAAACGTGTCAAAAAAGGATTGGCCTCAGAAATAGAGCATAAAAAATAAGAAAGGCACAGCACCTTGGTAATTTGACGAGAAAAGACAAAATTCACACACTGTTATTGCAAGGAAGAGTACAGTAGGTGTAAACAGACCACGGAGACGTCCCAGTAAAACCTGGCTGAATGAAGAATATAATAGAATGGAATGGACAAAACTGAAATTTGAAAAGCATGCAAGGGGAGCTGAAGACAGTGACGACTTGAGGCCAATAACGAAAAATCTTCTTCAGAAAGCAGCCACCGAGTGATGATGATGATGATGATGATACATTATCATCTCAGGGTGATACCATCATTTGCTTCTTACATTTTCAGCACGAGAATTATGATGTAGTTTCTGCCACAGCTTCAGGTGTGTTTATAGACATATAAATCATCAGTTTGCAACAAAAATGGCCTCAACAAAAACAGCCTTAACAAAAACAGCCTTGACAAAAACAGCCTTGACAAAAACAACCTAGACAAAAACAGCCTATTACAAATTTGCATCAAAAAACCTTGAATGTAAGTTTCTTGCAGCAAAGGTTCCAAATCTTTATCTCGGCGTAAAAAGGTGGGTGTAAAATTCAATGACCTATTTCTTCTGATTGAATGGCTTGAAAGGAACTTTAGATACTTATCTATAATTCTACCGTTGGACTTTTCAGAAATTTTGAATATTTTTGGAAATTATTTACAGCGTATCTTACATTTCAACTCATTTGAGGATGTGACGTCATCAAATTTTTAAATCATAAACCAGATGAGTGACAGACTTTTGCTTGACACCATATTGTAGGGATATATGAACTATGGTTTCCTTCGAAATTATTTCATGTTTCATCAAACTGTTTAGAAATTCAGATGGTTTTAAGTTATTTTTTTAATTTTTCTTGAATTCTTGAAAAAGAAGAAAAACACTAGACTTACGACGTGATTCCTTGTATTCGTTCAACGTTTTTAATCTGATATCTTATTTTCTCTCAGTATGAGCGATATCATCCAATTCAATATGAGCGATGCTGAGACTTATGTAATGGGTATAGAAAAACACTATAATTCGGAAAATATTAAAGATTTCAGAAAATTCCAACGGTAGAATTATAGAGAATTAGCTAAAGTTTCTTTGAAGTCATTCAGTTCAAAGAAATAGGTCACTCAATTTTACACCAGCCTTTTAAAAGATTTGGAACCTAAGCTGTTTCTTGCTGCAAATTTCTTTCTGCTCTGCACACATAACACTGGCGTTTCCAAAATGTTCAGCCATCCTACTCTAGTAACTCTCATAAAGGGCATTTCATAGAAAGCTTCCCAGTCTTAAATTGCATTAACTTGCAATGGACTGCAACGCAAGGGCCGATTCCTCAAAAGAAAAGCAATGTCAGGAACAATCGAAGTATCTCGAAATATGATATCCTTTTCAAAAGTAAAACTTAAAAATCAAAGTTGAACTTCTTTTGCAAAATTCCCGTAATATCAAATCAAGGCTAAGCCCTTTCCTAAACCTCTGGTTTCAGGTGCTTTCTAAATTTTGACTTTGTTGACTAGTAAATAATTAACTATGTATGGACTTGCCCTAAGCCTATCTCTCCAATCCGTCTTACCGTTTCCTTTTCGGTAATTCCTGGATCTGCCATTCCAATGTTGGAATGGCGGATCCAAGGGAACGGTAAAGTGGAATGAAGAGATAGACTTAGGGCAAGTCTAAGTTAACTATCGTCAGAGCCGTATGCTCAAAGCGTCCTGACGTCACGTTGAACCCAACGAGGCTGCTTGCTTATCGTGTACATTTACCGGCTAGTGTAAAATGCAGGTTATTTTTTGTAGGTCACGGTGGCAGAACACCGTTATGGGTGTTGTGTTATGTTCATTGTCAAATGATACATAATTATCAAATACGCATTGTATTAATTCCCACAGGTGCGTGCAGCACATAGCGCATGTTTTCGTACGTGTAAGTTGTTTTCCTATTTAAGTTTTGAACGGTTGTTTATCGAGTTAGTTAGTAAACACGAGAGTTGAAATAAAACGTCTCATCTCTGGCTTGTCTAACTCAACACGGTGACAGGAAAACTTAAAAGCTACAACTGAGGAGTGTGCATGGCTACGAATGTAGAAGAGCGGTCTTAAGACTACGGGTCGACGACTAAGAGGCGCTACATTGGTGAGCCCCGCAGCTTGCAACAAAGTTCACGTGCAAGATGGCGACGTTTCAAGTCACACCCCCAGAAAAGTTTTCTTTTAAGCCAGAAGAATGGTGTAAATGGATTCGACGTTTCGAACGTTTCAGAGTGGCCTCTGAGCTCCATAAGCGAGATGAAGAGAGTCAAGTAAACACACTGATATACTCAATGGGCGACGAAGCAGATGACATATTGCAGTCGTTTGGCCTCAGTGATGCCGATAGAAAGAAATACAAAAGTGTGAAAGACAAATTCGAGGGGCATTTCATCATAAAGAGAAATGTGATATTCGAAAGAGCCCGATTCAACATGCGTGTTCAGCAAGAGGGTGAGTCTGTAGACAGTTTTATTACTGATCTCTATACTCTAGCTGAATTTTGTGTATTTGGAGATTTACACGACGAATTGATTCGTGACCGTATAGTTGTTGGGATTCGTGATAAAAATTTAT
>REGL01000427.1:30204-51490 GCA_004194395.1 Aurelia aurita complex sp. Pacific | reverse complement strand
CAATAGCAACAGTTGCGTTTGATTGACACCTCAATTCAAAGCGATTAGCGACTGCAGACAAAGGAAATTCTCTCAACCAGTAATTCAAAACAAACAAAGCCGCAAAAGTTTCCCCGAAACTAGCAGGGCAAACTCTCGCCTTGTGCAAGCGAAAGGTGGTTTTTAAGAGAAGTTATGGGCTTATAATGAAAGAAGGAAGGTAATCTAAAGTTCTGTCTCGCGGATTTTGTTCATTTGATTCAGGAGCCGAGCAGGAGGCATTGCAATTCTCGCATATTTAGGGCTTAAATGAAACGATTACAAAACAGCTCCTGAATCAAATAAACAAAATCCGCGAGACAGAACTTTACATTTATCCTTCTTCTTTTATTAAAGGCACATAACTTCTCTTAAAAACCATCTTTCGCTTGCACAAGGCGAGAGTTTGCCCTACTACTTTCGGGGAAACTTTGCGGCTTTGTTTGTTTTGAATTACTGGTTGAGAGAATTTCTTTTGTCTGCAGTCGCTAATCGCTTTGAATCGAGGTGTCAATCAAACGCAACTGTTGCTATTGAATTGCAAAATCTGCCCTTGTTTATCAGTTCAGTGTTCATTCTTGTTCAGCAATCAACATACCCATTTTACCATCAACCTACCAATTCTACCCCGGCAAATCCTTTCGGAGCAGTTTCTGGGATATCCTGAATACCATCCATACATTTTCAAACTTTACAGAGTTGATTGGGCAAAAAAAAGCAGACAAATGAGAATATTAGGAACATGCAAGCTGAAACACTTTTGAAGGCTCTCGAAGGTCAAGTAGAAGGTAATGATTGAAACTTCTTTTGCTCGTGAAAGAAGCATCATCCAAAAACATAAAGGCTCGGTGAATTGTCAATTACTACGGTAGATTTTTCAATAGCTCTATCTAAAGACCTTGCCAGTAATAGCCATAGCACATTGCCTAGCAATCATGTCTTTTAAAACTGTCTCATTAATGCACAAAAATACAAACATTCTGAGTGAAATTTTAGGCCGCATTGTCATGAAAAATCACTTATTGTTTTACATACGTCTCCGGCAGTACAATGGCAATAAAATCGTGACCACATTGCCATATCATTCTCATTTAGGGGTAACCAAGGACAGATTTGACAACGAACTTGGTTGTTTTAGCTTGGTACGCAACTTCAGATTGCCGTTGACGTAAATAAAGCACACTGTAAAATATGCTACAAAACCTGGATGGCCATCGATGGCTGACTCACGTCTCATGCATGCGAGAAAAGGAGTTATTCAGATAAGACCCAGTTTCTATCGAAAGTAAAAGGATAAATCTAAAAATCTGCTAAATATAAATTTTCAATAGCTTTCCTTTCAAATCTGAGGTCCTCAACCGTTCTTCGTTACTCTTAAGATGTCCAATGATGGCTTCGTTGTCAGAAACATTTCTAACAATTTTCAAAGACCAGTTAAAGATGGACGATCTAAATATTTGCCTTGTTTTGTAACACTCAGCGAGACAATATTAGCGCGGGGAACATTTGTTTAGATATCTACTGACATAAAAATATCTGAGCTCACCTTTTTCACAATTTTTACCGCNTTCTCATTTAGGGGTAACCAAGGACAGATTTGACAACGAACTTGGTTGTTTTAGCTTGGTACGCAACTTCAGATTGCCGTTGACGTAAATAAAGCACACTGTAAAATATGCTACAAAACCTGGATGGCCATCGATGGCTGACTCACGTCTCATGCATGCGAGAAAAGGAGTTATTCAGATAAGACCCAGTTTGTATCGAAAGTAAAAGGATAAATTTAAAAATCTGCTAATTATAAATTTTCTATAGCTTTCCTTTCCAAACCGAGGTTCACAACCGTTCTTCATTACTCTTAAGAAGTCCAATGATGGCTTCGTTGTCAGAAGCATTTCTAACAATTTTCAAAGACAACTTAAAGATGGAAAATTTAGACATTCGCTTTGTTTTGTAACACGTAGCAAGACATCATTGACGCGGGGAATATTTGTTTAGATATCTACTGACATAAAAATATCTGAGCTCACCTTTTTCACAATTTTTACCGCTCCACCCGGAAGGACAGGAACATTCAGTTTTGTTAACACATCGTCCTCCATTGAGACATTTTGCAGTGCATGTGACCATTTCTGCAAAAAAACAGGAACTAATCGTAATAAGTTGAATCGAATTTCGTCATGTACTGGGTGTTCAAATAAAGTAGCGTTTGTCTCATTAGGCATAAATTTGAATTGGTAATTTCTCTTTAGATACTCTTTAACGAGGATTGTGCCGAGTCTACTACTGAGCCATCCAAAGTTATAGAATAGCCTTTTTATTAATTCATTTTGAGTGGGCCGGAAGCATTTCTAGCTACTTAAGCTAATCAAGCCCATTATGCATGCCGCATCCAGGCATGGGACCCCTAGTAGGACGGCGAGGTGAGTTGCAAGGTCAAGCCTCCGAAGTCACCCATCCGGAGTTTGACCTCATTCGACCGAGCTTAACTTCAGCCATCTGACGGAAACTGTATAAGCCGCTCGGCCACTCACCCCACAAGCCCACAAGAAGATCCTAAAGATCCCAAAGAGCCTAAAGATCCCTTATTTGTTGGCAGTATTTGTTTGTTTGTTAGCAGGGACAGGGTCACAGCCTTCAAAAAGGTTAGTGTAAAATTTATAACCTATTCCTGTGAACTGAATGGCTTCAAAGAAACTTTTACAATCTTGAGTTAGGCTTTTCTAAAATCTTCAGTGTTTTCAGAATTAGAGTGTGTTTCTTCTTTTCAAAGAATTCAAGAAAAGTTTTGAAAAACTTAAAATCAGCGTAATGTCTAAACTCAGAAATCATACAATAATTTTCGATGAAAACTTATGAATGTCCACAATCTGGCATCTTCTGGTCTACGATTTAGAAATTTGATGACGTCAAATCCTCAAATGAATTGAATTATAAATACATTGTGATTTCGAAAACTATTCAAGATTTCTGAAATGTCCAAGGATAGAATCCTAGATAAGTAGCTGAAGTATCCTTCAATCCATTCAGTTCAAAGAAATAGGTCATAGGATTTTACACCCACCTTTGTTCACCGATTCAAAGATTTGGAACATATGCTATTAGGAAATAATAATCCATACCTTGTCCAGATCCATGTTCATCTTCCCCACCATTCTCTTGGTCCACATCAAGTTGGTCGCTTCCACTTGAATCTGTCTGTATCTCCCTTGCTCTGACTGATGGTCCACCTAAATACGGTGGTGAAGGTTGTCTTGCCATTCTTTGAGATGCCTGCAAAGAAGGAATGTAACTTTGAGTTGCACATTCTCTCAGTAAATATAAAATGGAGATAGCATGGGACACCTAGAAAAACTCGAGAATTCCTTGTACTTGCATTGATTGTGATCATTACAAAGGATTATATTTTTGCCATCCTACGTATCGTTTGCCACAAAAAAGAAATTTGCTATGATTGAAGGACAAAAATAGATACAGTACCATTTAAGTACCGGGTGTCCCAAAACAATGTATACGGATTCGGTTCACTCCAGCGCTGTGAATTTAGCTTCAATCAATGTCTAATCACTCTAAAAATGTTCCTCGATAGTTAACTTGAACATAGATACCTCGTTTGTTGATATTGGTACTTTGAGAGCAGACATTCTCAAATCTTGAAATATCAAATTTGCCTCTTCCTGCAAACCAGAGCTTTAACCTTTTGGCCTAAGCAATTTCTCAAGGCACAGCGTATAAATCAACGGTAGCCTTGATAAAATTTGAACAATATTAGATCATGGGTTATTCTGTTTTCCAGAAGTCACCCCCCCCCCAGTGCAAAATTTTCCCCATTTTACATTTGCATTAATTTTGATGTGCTTCAGGAATTTGCTAAGGCCAAAGGGCAAAAGCTCTGGTTTGCAATTGGATGCACATTTGAGCTTTCAAAATTGATATCTCTGCTCTCAAAGCACCAATGTCAAAAACGAGGTATCTATGTTCAAGTTAACGATTGAAGAACATTTGGAGAGTGATTAGCCATTGATTAAAGCTAAATTCACATTGCTGGATTCAACCAAATCTGTATACATTTTCTTGGGACACCTGGCAGATACTGTAAAAACCCTACACATTATTATAGAGGCAGGGATGGCATTAAATCATTAAATAGGCAATTTGGCCTTATTCATATGATGGTCTCATTAGACGTGGTTGCAGAGACTGATTACAACGAGCCTCAGTAATCGCTCATAAAAACGAGACTTACACCAAATTGAGACTCCTTATGCTAGTCATAGTATCTGGCAGCCCATCAATAGCGATAACTACGACCATGTAATCAGTCTGATGGTTGCATCAACGGAAATGCAAGATTTTTTGAGAAGGAGAAAAGAAAAACTAAATATATATTTCAGTTTGCCTTCGGATAAAACACTGAGAGAAAGCATGGTTCTTTCTTACCAAACAGAAAGCATGATTCTATTCTACTTCGTCTAGAAGTAAAAATCAGCAGATAAGAATCACTAGATTTGAGAGCATTTAGGAGAAAACCTTTGATAACAACGGCATAACGGAATAACCAGACCCAGGACCACTAGGACCGGACCCTAACGGACCAGACCCTAGGGGAATGCCCTACCCTCGCTTTGACATTGGATAGGAAGTTAGTGACCGAAAGGAGGGGAATTTTTCACTCAAAAAGACCTCGTACACGAAATCCTTCTGTTCTATAAAAATCTCGTACACTTTTGCGAATGAGTGACCCTCAAATTCACATATATGTTCTGCGACACACTCAGGCCCACTCAACTGAGTTCATCGAAGAGAAGCTTTCAGACTGCCCAGCCTCCAAGCTGCAAGTTCATCTCAGCGCCAAGAGTTCAAATTTATCAGGCACGCAAATTTAGCAGGCATACTTAGGGACTTTGTTAGCTCCCATGGTGGCCCCAGAAAATTATTAGGGGGGAGATGGTCACATGTATCTTCCAAAATATGAGTTACACTCATCTTTTTCGATAAGAAACTGAGGTCCAAGGTCGTTAGATCGTTTCTTAAATCTTAGGACATTTCGCTTCCAAAGTTTTAAATTTGTTTTTGCCAATTTGTAATGCCGAAAATGTAGAATTAATTTCGTTTTGTTAGAACGGCTTCCAAACTATTTGATAAGATCTAAAACAATAGGTAATAACATAACTGGCACTCAAAAATAATTGGACAGGGTACAGTAATAGCAACAGTAATAGTATTTTTAAATGAAAATTACAAAAGTTTCGTGGCATTTTGATACAGGCAGTGGGGTAGTATTTTTCGAAAATTTTAGCTTACTGTTTCTTATGAGCTGTTTCTTGTAAAAATACATGCCCGTAAGAAGCGGGGGGGGGGGGGGGCAGAGGGGTTTAAGCCCCCCAATAGTTTTGAAAACAGTGGTGCCACGCCACAAGTATCAATTAGATGTATTGTTCTCTATTGTTCTAAGAACAATCCCCCCAATCAGAAGCTGCTTCCTGCATGCACGATACGAGAAAACAAATGCACTACTCAAATGCACATTCTGAGATGTAATATTGGGATCATGGGATTTACCAAAGACAGGTAGGGTCAATGCCCGGGTCAATGCGTGGTTTGAGAGAATAGTTCTATTAACATTCCCAAAATCATCACTCTCTCTTTCGAGATCACCTTACCCCATATATCTGCCAATTACCACCTTCACAATAAACATTTCGAACAAACATGTTATCAAAAAGCTGCCTGCTAAATGATTTTGCAGTCCCAAACTAACTGGCAAAGAGTCAAGAAATTGAGATTGTGGAGATGGAATACAACGTGGCTGGCATCACGACGCCATTGCAACAACTTGAATCACCAAGCAAGGCAGAGAGGTAAAATATTGAGGCCAAGTAGTTAAATGCTTTGGCCTAGTGGGCAATGGCTTGAGGCTGGATCAAAGTTTGCCTGCTGGTTAGACGATTAAATATACCATGCGTATTTGTGTTTGTTGTGGCATCCAGAAGGTAGAACTTCGTTACAGCAGTGACTGCCTTATCTTACTTTGGAGCGAAGCTTCTGTGTTGGCCGCCATTGCAAAAAACGCTGGAAGGAAAGTATTGGGTATTCCCCTAGGGTCTGGTCCGTTAGGGTCCGGTCCTACTGGTCCTGGGTCTGGTTATTCCGTTGTACCGATAACAACTTAACTTTTAACCAGACTAAAAAGATCTAGACACTAAAGGAGCTTATTACTCAAAGTATGTCATTTGTGCCGGCTGACCGCAAAAAAGCGAACCGATTAAATATGTTGCACGAAATAAAGTAATCAACTGAAATCAATGATTCAAACGTTGTTTGGTAGCCAAATTGTTAGGCTACATAGCAAATACGTTTTGCTATTTTCATTGACATCGCTAACGGGCCAAAATGCAATTTAGTGGATACGAGTCTATCTCTCTTTGGAAATTAGCTCAATTTGATAATTTTTCTCATATTCTTTTCAATACCTCTTGAGAGGTTCTGATACAGAGGGTAGCTTTTCAATATTGTTCATGCAAAATATACACTTTTCTGAGTTGAATTGAATACTTACAAAGAACATTCGTTTTCCACAGTGTTGCAGGATAGCTGATGGATCAGGCACGATTGTAAGTTGAGATATTTGACCCTGTGAGAAACATAAAATGTTCTGTTAGTGTCAATACGAGAGACAGATACGGAAAAAGTTCTACTTAACTCCACCCTCTAGCAAGCCCCTCCCTTCTAAGCTAAATTATTAATAAGCCCCCTCTTTATTAAGCCCCCAACTTACATAAAATGCCAGAGGCTATCAAAGATGTGCTATCTATTTAGCTTGATAATTTTACATGTTGATTTTGATATAGTTTAGGATTAAAACACGCCGTTTTTCTGTATTTAACTACTAGAAGGCCAGGACTATTATCTATCATTTCTCTCCTCTGTAATGCAAGCCTTTCGCTCAATCTCTTTCACATTCATTTGGTAACGCCGTGCGACATGCATGGCAGCTCTGTCAGGTCATGGTAGATTGGTTTTCAGAGGGCTGTGACAAACTTTAAGACATAATCAACGTGCAAAAATTGAACATAAATAATCTACTTGCTAAATTGAATCATATTACTAAAAATCATTCATTTACTCACAGGAAAATTCCGGCTTGCCCCTTCATTTTCATCAGCTCCGATGTACACAGCACCAAATATATCAAATGAATCTGATTGTCTTGTATGAAGTTCCACTTTGCCAACCTGTGCACACCCTTTTGTCACAGTTAACGATGAAGAAGTGACTGAGACCCCAATCTGGTGCCATACATCTTCCTTGAAGTCCGCAGTAAACGAGTGAGTGACCCTGTCGTTTGTTACGTCATTTTGACCGCCATAATGAAACACGATGACTCCAGGTCCAACTTTTAACCCGATCAGCATTCGATTGTTTGCATCGTATAGCGTGAAGATATAATGAGGAAGGTAAACCGCTCCTTTGAACCGCACCAAAATTGAGAATTCCCTTGGGAAATGTTCTGGAAATAGTAGATATGTCATTGCGCTTGGAACGAAAGAGAGGCCATCATCATATAATATTCCGTCTCTGAATTGTTTTCTCTGCAGCGTGTTCATGTTTTCGTTTTCGATGTTCTTCAAAACATCGACACTTCCTGCAGAAATAATGTACAAATAAGATATAGAAAAGACACACAGATGACAATCAAAAATAAAAGAACTCTTTTCTTATTCAAAATTAGCGCATCAATGAGCCCACTGAAGTATTTTGGATTGTTAGTAAAGGAATGAAAAAGAAACCTGCTCTACAAAAGTTAAGAAATCTTCTTATACAGAGTATCATAAAATGTTTTCAATTTTAGTCAAGCGAAATGGTAAAGAACGATACCAGGCGAGTAAAAAAGCAATCAATGCCCGTTGAAAGGTCAATGCTCCCTGGATATCAAGGCAATGATCTTGCCAAGCATATCATTCAATAGTAAACACGTTCAAATGTATTTTAAAATTTATCTGACTGAAATCTGCAACACCGTTCTGACATTATGAGGGATTTTCTCAAGAAAGCTGGTTCATGAAACCTTCAAAACAGGCCAAAAATCACGACCAAATTTCCTGCCTGACAGCAATGAATTAAATGCTATTTGCATTTTGCATTTTGCATGCACGTGTCATCCATTTGGGAGGATGAATGTATCATATCATCATTTGAGAGCATAACAACAAATTTCCGGGCGAATTCCTCCGACACCCGAGCGAGCAGCTACATATATTAAAGGGAATCGACATAACGTTTCTTTGGCTAAACAATGAGACGTACCAAAGTTATCAAATACAATTGGGCATATTTTCAACTTGGCCGGGGCCAGCTTTCAACCACGTCGACTCCCTATAAATTCCACTCTCCTGTATCTTTCGTGTTGAGGCAAACTTTGTACAAAATTGTGCAAACTTGAAATATCTTAACATGAAGTTTAACCTACCAACACAAGTAAATGAATTGCACCTCTTTGATTCTACTCGAGGCCCATGGCAAATGTCTTGTGCGGCACATATTCTTGTTCTTCTACGAATACCGCCTCCGCAGCTTTTTGAGCAAGTGCTCCACGTTGACCATGGTCTCCACCCTTGAATGAGAAATGAAAACAATTATAGCTCATCGTGGACTTAGCGTCAGGTATCATCCCTACATAATAATTTCAATTTTCTACTGAGTAAGCCAGAAAAAAGTTCCCACATTTGAAAATTCATAACACCAAGATTACTTGATGGGTTGGAATGAAACGAATTCTCTGATAGCTAAGAGATCGAAGTATTTTTGTAATTCTTCTCGCGTTGTTATAAGCACTGGAAATAGTGGTAAATTCGACCTTACGAAACTTACATGGATAAAGAAAAAGCAATTTTTCACGGACAAGATATATCGTCAGCACATTTATTGTCATGGGATTGAAGGTCTTCAGTAATTGTTTTGGAAATCTATTTCTTTCTATAACTCCTGACAGAGTGAAATGCCATAGCATGTTGTTCTGTATGACAAGATTTGTAATGATTCGATCAAGTACTTAGTCCCTTTTTCAGGAATTTCGCATCATGACATTTTCGTAAAATCAAATTTACTTTTATTTTCAGTACTCATAAAAGCACCGAAACATCACAAAAATAGTTTGGCCTTTCAGCGTTTAACTAGAATTCGGTTCTTCAAAATCTGTTTAATACTCTTGGTGCTATGAAATTTCAAAAGCAGGAACTTTGCCTGGCTCACCAGGCGCAACTCCTGACTGGAACTTACGGCTACAAGTTATGTATATTTCTCATAGGGAGTAGGGCATGATGTGCGTATGGCTGTTACACTAGTGAATCACATAAATTCCTTCGGGAAGAACGACAAACTTTCGTTACGATAGCCCGCTTAAGGTTACTGATAAAACTAGAAAGTAAAGCGCTCGCTTTGCTCACACTTCGACTCTCCTTGCTCTTGTATCCCGACCAGTCAATGAAATAAACTATCAAATAATCAAATCTACCCCGTTATGACAAGATCCTGCCCTTAATAATGTAATGTTTCACTTTCTATTCTTTGTGCCTAACTCACACTTAGGCCTACTCCCTAATTGACAAGATCCTGCCCTTAATAATGTAATGTTTCACTTTCTATTCTTTGTGCCTAACTCACACTTATACTTATATGCCAACTAAATTCAGAATTTTCATCACATTTGTCAAATTTTTAACATGCATTCACTGCAAACTCCCTTATCATAACAGGTCTATCATAAATTGTGTATGAAGACAGGCAGTGGGAATAGTTCACGCATTTAACAGAATTTTTGCCAAATCCTCGTAAATCTTGTTGAAAGTATACAGACCAAGGACCAAGAACTTAATATTCAGTATTTATCAAAAACAGGATATGACTAACTTCATGTGGAAATACAAATATACATATCTTTTAGATATTATGCCTGATTGAAGTTCTTATTTCCTCAACTTAAAATGTGTTACGAAATATCTTGAATGTATCAAGAAGGCTCAAATTAGAGTGTTGATTTATACTGATATCTTTAGCTATTGGTGTGAAAAATATGAAGAATTTCACTCTACCTCGACATGTCAGAATCAAATTAATGAGTTTGGGGTATCATATCCTTCGTGACATATCATGCAAAATATAGAGATGCATGTCAATTCAAGGAAAAAGAAATCAAATCCAACATAACAGCATTTATCAATTTATCGAGCAAAACACTGAGTGTTCGTCAGTGCAAATGTAAGATTTTTATGTTTTCATATGCACGACCCCTTTTTGGAATGATTTACCATCATTAGAGGTTGAAGGGAATGTGTCGTGAACCGGATTGGCTAATGCAATGCAGTTATCTCCTTTGTTTAGTACAAAGCACGGGACCGAGGCTGGATTTTCACGGCAGTAAAAATTCATGAAGCAGAAGAAAAAAGCACGAAACAATAGAGTTCCATTCTAAACTTCTTTGTTGTATCAACCAACTGCTATCGCGACATATGTTCTTTAAGAGAGAAGGGAGCAACTGTTTTAGTCCCCATTAAGGCACATATTTTTGCATCTTATGATTTACAAGTTGTAGATATTCCTACTTTTGTGCAGTTCCTAGAATATTATACAAACTATAATTGAGGACTTTAATTTGATATCATATAACTACAACTATAAGTTTATAAGAGAGAGGGCTTATCAGAGAGGATAGCTTATACAAAACTTCAAATGAAAAAGGCTATAAATGATAGCTTTTTTTTTATCTTTTGCCTCTTATCATTCGGAGACAAGGTATAATTTTGAGTGTAAAATACACAAATTCAATTTAACCCAAAAACATATGAAAAGTAACATAAATTGTTTTAGTTTAATAATGTAAAACCTTTGGCAACCTCTTGCATTGATCCATAGAGAGGGGGGCTTATTGGAGAGGAGGTTTCAATGTACCTCAATGTACCAACCATTCAAGGTAAATCGTGTATCTCTTATCATATCTGTAAATTTTCATGGGACACCCGTTAGATTAGAAGCAGCAATAAAACGACCACATGCGTGCATCTCATCACAGTGCATTGCAGGATGCTTCTTGTACAACACGAAACGAAACCAGCACCTTCGATCCTTTAATGATGTTCAAAATGCATTTGTTTACGTGGCTAGCCATCATGAAGCCAATTTATGAACTTTAATGTGAGAGATGCTACCCAAACATCCTGCAATACATCATTCTAATGAGATTCGAATCTCTTTGCATCCAGCGGCCTAATTAATCAAGAGCTTAGATTTCCTAGTGACTAATGCACCCTTGTGAGCAAATACGTCGATCATGCCTTGTAATCTCGTTTACGATCTGAGACTAACTGTTTTATTGAGTTCGAAGGGAAGAGTTACGGCTGTGCTGGCACCGTAGTGAAGAATTTTTATACAACCAGAGGATGCTGTACTTTGTTTTTTTGGGAAGGGGAAGTGAGCTTAGACTTTCAGGGGCGGGCAAGTACTGTAAAATATTTGAATCCATGTTTGTCCAAAGAAATTGGAAAAAATAACCGATTATCTTATCACCCAGTACGACTTTCCTGCCTGAAACAACCAGTTTTTCGGACAAAGGTGAAATTTGAATATCAATCGTCCATTTCCATCAGTTTGTCACAAAAATTAAGTTTTCTACCCTCCTATCTCATCAGAATCATAAGGTTCACCTGTAAGCTGGTTCTACATTTGTCCGCCAAATTTAAGCACAAAAGACCAGTTTCTCACATTTTGATTATGATTCTCACATAATGCAATGGGACAGATGGCACCAAACAGTTTTGGAATCATAAGAATCATAGGAATAGGAAGAATCATTGGAATCATAGGAATCATCAGAATCATAAGGTTCACCTGTAAGCTGGTTCTACATTTGTCCGCCAAATTTAAGCACAAAAGACCAGTTTCTCACATTTTTGCATAAGTGGTTCTACTTTTGTCCGGCAAATTTCTAAAAAAGACCAGGATTTCAAATTTTTCATCACAGCGGTCTTACCTTTGTCCGGCAACCGGTTTTTGGACAATTGTACTTTCACGGCTACAATTACCACTTGCTTTCGACAGCAGTAGTTGGTTTAAACTACCGGTTTTTGGGACAAACATCGTCAGTGATACATCATGTTAAAATTGTCCGTCAAATTGAAGAAAGATAACAGCTGAAATTTGCCATCAAAACAACCAGTTTTTCGGACAGAGGTTGTGCACATTTTTTTCTTGAACTACCGGTTTTCGGACAAAGGTAGGACCAGTTCCCAGTGTGACATGCCCGCCCTTGGACTTTTCCAGTGACTAGTTTGTGATTGCAAATGCGTAGATCGTGATTTGTTATCCCGTTTACGATTGTAACTAATTGTTTTATTGAGTTCAACGGGAAAAGCTAGGGCTGTGCTGGCACCGTAATGAAGAATTTGTATACAATCAGAGCTGGAGGAAGCTGCACCTTTCTTATTGAGGTGGAGGACGGGGGGTGTGGATGATCTTAGACTTTTCCAGGGTGACTAATTTGTGATTGCAAATGCGCCGATCATGCCTTGAAATCTCGTTTACGATCTGAGATTAACTGTTTTATTGAGTTCGAAGGGAAGAGTTACGGCTGTGCTGGCACCGTAGTGAAGAATTTTTATACAATCAGAGGACGCTGTACTTTGCTTAGTGAGAAAGGGAAGTGAGCTTAGACTTTTGCAGTGACTAATTCGTGATTGCAAATGCGCCGATCATGCCTTGAAATCTCGTTTACGATCTGAGACTAACTGTTTTATTGAGTTCAAGGAAAGAGTTAGGGCTGTGCTGGCACCTTAGTGAGGAATTTTCATATTTTCCAGTGACTATTTCGTGATTGCAAATGCGTCGATCATGCCTTGTAATCTCGTTTAAGATATGAAACCAACTGTTTTATTGAGTTCAAAGGGAAAAGCTAGGGCTGTGATGGCATCACCAAATTATTATACCCGATGAGTCAGAAAAATGAGCGGTTTTTTACAATTCTTAGTGATGCAGCCTACTTCGTAAATTCTGTGGAACGATTTTAGTAAAATAGTGTTGCACAACATTCGTAAAATATGCCTTCAAATAGATTCGTGTTAATTCACATGTGAACTTCCAAACCATGGCAAACGAACCGTTTCTTTGCCAAAAAATTGAAACAAGCAATGCATTATGTTAAAGCTCGAAACGAAAAACAACCGCAACTTCTGTCTGACCCTTTGGGGGCAATTCAACTGTCATTGTTAGCAAGTAGAACGTTCTTGTACTGACGATGCTTGCACCAAAATAGCTATATCCCAAAATCGCAGAAAAGAAATGGAAATACATGGATATTTTAACAACCTAAATTTATACAACTAATTCAATCATTCTTTTGCAAAAAAAACTCTAACAAACTCAATTTGACCTGTTCTTCACCTGAATTTGGCTTCTTAAACCCCCACATTTTTTTCTGACTCATCTAGTACATTTAGAGAAAAAGTTCCACTACAGAACTCTTACATTTAAGGATTATGAGCTTTTTTTCTAGCGACCTATGCACCCTTTCAAGAAAAAATACGAATGTTCACATCCATAGATCTAAAGACTTAATGCTCTATAGAGTCCAAAGGGGACTTCACGGCTGGGGAGGCGCGAAGTGAAGAATTCTCAAACGATCAAACGAAGCTGCACTTTCTTACTGCGTGGGGAATCAGCTTAGACTTTTCTGATGCGGCCTTGCTAGCGAATACATTGATCAAGTTTCGCAATCTTGCTTACAATCTGAGACTAACTGTTTATTGAATTCAAAGTTAAGCTATACGGCTATGCTGTTTGTTCGTTTAGATCTAGAGAAAACTGTCCAATTCTTTATTGAAGTGAGCTTAGATTGTCTAGTGAATAATGCACTGTTGCCAGCGAATACATTGATTACAAGCCTTAGAATAGCCTTGTAATCTCGATTACAACCTAAAGATCTCAAGACAAACTATTTTATTGAGCTCTAAGGGAAGCTTTACGACTATGCAGGCACCGAAATAATGAAAAGCTTCCCATTGGTCAGAACCTCAGCCAATCAGCATTCAAACTAAGAGGCAATTGCATGCAAGGAATGAAGCGGGCTTTTTCTTCTATCAGCAAACTTCAAGTGAGATTTCACAGTTGAACAAATCGGAGGTTACTTGGGTGATGATGGGGGCTCTGGGCAGGGAGTAATGGCAGCAGTAGTTGTTGTCGTTGTTCTTATTTTGGATTGGATTTCTGTTCTTCGGCATTATCACCTATGCTAGCCTGACATCTCCAGAAACCGGCTCCAGTATCTATCAGTAAATTCATTTATGTGTAGCTATTTGTGCTCGTATATTCAAGGGAGTTTGCAATGGTATATAGATTGCTCTATAGATAGAACAAAAGAAACACTTGTTTTGCTCTTTGCAGATGCAAGCTTTTAACGTTGCATGAACCCCTTACATTAAGTTGTAATTTTGTTTTATATTCTCCATGTCATATAAAAAGAATCGGCAAACTTGCAAAATATATTTCCAGATAACAAAATCAGTAGAAACTTTGAGATGACATTCACGTGGGTTCATTTGAAAATGTATGCAGAAATCTAACAGGTTATAATTTTGAAATTTGCGTGATGTCGTCTCTTTAGAGGGTATTAATGAATATGACCTTGTAAAGAGCGAATCAGACATGGAGACACTATTTAAACCTTGTAAAAATCTTTTACTTGTAAATCAAGGCAAGGCAGGATCCAGATAAAACGTTCTTTAACCAAAATCAATGGAAATAAAAGTATAAATGCCACTATACTGCTGTGATCATTCAGTAAATAGTTTTATTAAGCCTTTTTAATCATGGTATGATATCATGTGTATCATTAGTGCCCCTCAAGACAGTAAAATACAATGTGCTTGGCGAAATGCACAGAGACCATATCAGCGGGGAAGTGTCTGCATCCCGCTAGTTCTTAGTCCCTTTTCCCGGCTTAGGAGGTTAGATAAACCAAGCAACAGGCTAGTCTAGGCCAGTCCAATGTCCAATCCAGTAAATTTAGCAAATAAGATGCTTTGCAGTACAAGCTACGTAACTCCAAACCTACATCCAACCCATGTACCTGGTGTTTCAAAACTACGTTACCTTTGATTGGCTCTGGTGAAAAAGCAAAGAAAAATATAATACTAAGCGATATATCTCCACATTTCCAATGATGCAACTCGAATATTACCAATTTCATAATTATTTTAGATTCAGTGCTCGCTGAGTTATGAGCTTCAGAAGAAAATGCATTAAAAATGTCAATAATCAAATGTACCTCGTAAAGTTATTATTAAATGGAATATGCGTCCATGAAATAAGTGGCAATAAAGTGGTATGTTGCCTGTTAGTCTGTTGCCATTAATTCTAATGTTGTCTCCTGTACAAAAAATCCGTCCTTCATAAAAGAACATTTTTGCAATTTGAAAGAACGGAACTGTGAAAAGCAAATGTTTGTCTTACATCATCCTGAATTCATAGCTGCGTGGATTAAGATAACAAAACTTGAGTTTGACATCGGGAAATGAAAAAAAAGCATTCATCGGTTCCTCTACCTTTACATTGAAGCGAGGCTTGGTCAAATGAAGGGGCATTTTCGGGGACACCCGTCGTTCTGTGGAATGACTACACTTTAGTGAAATCAAATCTCTCATTAGATCTCAAAGGCTAATTTAAAACTAAGCTGAGAACGCGAAACAAGGTCCGAAAGGTTGTGATATCACTAGAAGGTGCTAGATCAGCTAGATCCAAAGATATCCATTTGTCTACAGAGGCTTTGGCTAGTCTGCCTTTAGAAAGTAGGCAAAATTAGTGTGTTCTAAAACGCAAAATGTTTTATGGGCTTTTTGTCAGCGATTTAATCTTTCTCGCAGAGATACAAAGCTTTAAAGCCAAGGAAGGATTGTATGGATTCGTGAGGATTTCTCGTGTTGACTGAAAGCGAAGGGGGTTCCAGATTTAAGGGTAGAAACTTTCACGGGAAGAAAATTTCGCGAGTTGGAAAAAACGTGAAATTTTTTAAATTAACTTTCGCGAATCCGCCAAAATGAGAAATTTTGCGAGAAAAAACTTTCGCGAAGTATTAGAAGAAATTGTATTAACTTTTTGTAATAACTGAAGAGAAGAGGAATTGTGTATAATGACGATAATGAATGATGAATGAAAGGAATGTTGTTCATCGGCGTAGGGGGAGATAAAATTTGGGGGGGGGCTGCCCGAAAAAAAGTCCATTGTTTGGAAAAATTTTGCCCGATTTGAGGCGGATTTCTGCCCGATTATGGCTGATTTTTGCAAATTTTTCTGACGTTGGGGGGGGCTGCAGCCCCCCTGTCCCCCTGTCTCCTACGCCTATGATGTTGTTAGAAAAGTTCATATCGAATTTAAGAAGAGGAATATATATATTTAGTTATATAGTTATATAAATATTTGATTATATATTTTAGGAAATGTCACTGAGTATACATTTTCGCGAATTTTGGGTAAAAATTCAGAGAACACAAAAAACGTGAAAGTTTCTTACCGCGAAAGTTAATCTATTGAAATATTTTACATTTAATTTAAGGGGTTAGATCCCTATCAGGCAAAACTTTGTCAATTTCAGAGATATTGTCTCCAGATTTGGATAGGATATAAAGATAGCTGACCTCAAACAAAAAATTTTGTAATTTCAATAAAATATGCAAATTAGGCAAAATGGCGGCAACAACAATGGTCAAAAACTGCTACCTGCTTGTAACAATGCAATTTCTACAAAAATAATGATAATGGACTGAAACTTTTTTCAGGCACTCACTATAGGCATAGCTAGGGAATGAAAACTTTTCAGCTTGGTTGTCACTTCACTTGCAGAGAAATTTTGAATTTAATTTGAGATCCGGAAAAACTGCATTGCTAATAATTTTCAAGACAGCATTACATTTTTGCTCTCAGGTATAGCCAGCTCTAAAATGTTTCATTCCCTAGAGCAAGGTCAAATGAGTCTCTGCTGAAAATTTCATGAAAATTGAACAAAGGATTAATGAAAAACATTGTCACAAGCATCGGAATATGTCGTTTTTTGCTAAATGCGGGAAAATGACTTTGAAAGTGAAACATACTAAAAACGCCTATGTCTACTGCTATTTTCCCCTCAATGTTCACCAGATTCATCAATCATCCCTTTCTGCTGCTTCTTCAAGTTTAAAAGAAGTAACCTGATGGTTTTTCAATGTTCTTGCACTGTTTTTACTTTTATCCAATGATTATTTCTGTGACCGCTAGTCAAGTTGGGTCATTTTACAATATTCTTGCTATCGTTTTGGCTCTTCACGATTCCCAGCCTCTTTGGTACAGAAGCTGTTGATAGAATACTATCACATTAGGGAGTTACAGTACTTGCAGCACATAAATCTATATCTTTTCCTTCCAAAAACCAAGTTTTTGTGACGTTTCCCAGTCTTGTTGTTCAATGATTTCTAGGGATTCGCTGTTCAGGAGTCTGGACGTTTCGATAAGGGTTACTCATCATTAACAACTCATAACTGGCCTTCACCAAATCAGATACCTCTTATGTGAAGCCACTGGGCTGCTACTTTTGTGTTTTGTTGACTTTTCCTTCTGTCAGCAACACAATTACCGTTGTCTATTATGGCACAAATTACATTGCGTGGCTTCATTTTGGATCAGCTGAGCTCGAGATGAACAACCAAGGTCTACAACAGTGCAATTAGGCCACAATTCTTCATTCCTTCAAATTTGAAAATGTGATCCTTTTCTTGCAAGGCTGCAGTAATATAAGGTGCATTCCATTTTTCAAATCAAACTGCCTATTTGTATTCCAGCAGCTTCCATTTCAAATTTAGGCCAAAATTTGACATGCCAAAGAAAGTGCATTTTCGATTCATTTTTCAAGATTTTATATGCTGGTCTTTGAAAACAAGGCATACGTTCTTGTTGTGCTTTTCACATCCAAAATCATGTGTCGTGGTACAGCAGAAACAATTCTGCAGACAGAGTCAATCTCATTACTTTGCTTTACTTGATTTTACAGTTGTTGTGTGATTTGAATTGATGGCCTAAAACTTGGACGGAAGGAACACTTAGACCTCAACACTTCGTGCGTTTACTTTCCTCTAAATTCCTGTCCATCTGATCATTTGTTCATCCTTCGTAATATTCCATTCCTTTAAAGCTGTCCCAGTTTGATTATTTTGAAATACCATCATCAATCTCGCAGGATGGTCGAAAAACAGTTTCGTCAATGTTTGGTGCAGACAAGACAAGGTTGTTGCTTCATGTAATAGGCACAAAACTGCCTCTCTTTCGTGCAATCAATCCAATTCAACCACAAAACTCGGCTGCTTGGTTGCTGGGGTTTGGAGGGGTATTTTTATCCCGTTTCTTCGCTGAAGTTTCGGAATTTTTCGTTGCTAAGGGCGTTGCTAAGAAAATTTGATTAGGGTAGCTGTATTAAAACCCCAAAAATTGGGATAAAGCATTTGGTTTGCTGAAAATAACTTGGTGTGCCTGAAAGAGCATACTTCAAACCTTATTTTTATCAATTATTGAATTTTTCATAAAAATGGAAAATTTTGACTCGATTATAGGGATCTAACCCCTTAATGATTTTGGTGCGAGCACAATAAAAGACAATAATGAGTATTTTTTGCTGTGTTGACAGGACAAGATATTCAAAGCGAATTTTCAGCAGGAGGAAGTTTGTTGGTGTAGCTTGGACGACAGAATGTCTACATTAGGAATCTAAAAACTCTATTTAAGTTCCCCAGAAAGTTCTCCGTTGGGACTAATTGGCTTTCGAAGCCTAAAAGGTGGAATATTTCACATAGAAAAACACTATCAGAGACACCAGAAGGCAAAATGGTAAATTAGGGGGCAAAGTAATAGGCAAATGACATAGTTAGGCCATTTTCGAGAGGGAAGGAGTTATGGTCAACCCCCCACCCCCTCTCTGGCGTTCCTGCACACAATTTCAAATATTTGAGTAATCTTCAGGACATTCAAACGAGGAGCACTACACTAAAGTACCAGAATACCTCACGACTCAGTACTATGAAAAACGACCACATTCGAGGTAAACTCATTAAACAAGTCTCAGTATCGCTCATTGAATCAGATTGAAATGAATACAAGGAATCACGTCACAAGTCTAGATTCGAAGTACATGGTAAGGGAGCAGTCATAAATAATTGCAGGGACCGGGGTGGAAGCAAATGAGGAGGGGTCTGAAAATTGTCAGGGTAAATTCATTGGGGTCTGAAACTTTTAGAGGAATTTATGCTGGGGTCTGAAAATAGATCTGGCAAATTTTTGAATATTTTCGAAAAAAGATTCAATTTCATAGATTTTAGCTCAACTCTTTATTTATTTTCTCAAAAAAGTTAGACATCAATGTTTTTGTCTGGTTCTTTCTTCAATTGAATTCTTCTTGGATTGGTTTGTTGCTTTTGTGACAGTCTGGTTCTTTTTAAGTCGTTTTGTGCTGTCAGGGGTCTGAAATTTTTGTTAAAAATTAGATGGGGTCTGAAATTTTTCATGGCTAGAATGCAGGGGTCTAAAATTTTTTGGGCGAATTTTCAAAATGCTTCCACCCCCTCCCTGTTATTAAAAGTGACAGCTCCCTAACCCAAACTCCTGAATCTTCATATATTATGGAGTTCTAGCTTTCCAGAATTATGGTGTACTCGAAAAATAGAAAGACATGCGTGTTTTGAATATCAAAGTTCAACCAAACTCATAACACAAGTCTTTTATAGATATTAGAAGTTTCACGTGTGGGCTTCATCGCCAAACGAAGGACAATATTTGATTTCAAAAATAGTAGTCCCAGAGACGCTGAAAACATGTTGATACAAAACTCCAGTGGTACAAATAACCACTACTAAGTCTCCCATATGAAGAGTGGTACAGATATCAAAATCTTTCCGTTTGGGCACCTGTCATCAAACAATATTTGATTTCAGCCCGACCATTCCCACTGGCGCTCCATGATGTAAATCAGAAAATTATCTCTTGCATCTTATAAAGACTGGTATAGATATCTAAATCTGTCCGTTTGGGCACCACTCAACAAATATGGAAGCAGAATATTTACATGCGATTTAGAACTCTACCGGAAAAGTTCATGGGAAAAACCTGGAAAGATCATACTGTTTGTGCACGAAATACAGTAACAACAAAGGAAAAACAAATATCCTTTCAAACGTCTTAAAATAAACTGGCGACGTATCCGCAAATATTTATGGAAAATTATCTTTGAATTAAATGTGGGAAGTGAATGATGATGACAGAACATGTTCTACTGCTACATTCTGTCACCTTCATTAGACATTCCTATGCACTCGACATACAGGCAGTAAAGTCCCGTCTTTAAAAAACTCATTTTTTCACATCAGCCCATTGCTCTCCCCTAATTGGCCTCTTGTTCTCCCATTGTTCAAAATGTTCTCCCATTGTTCTCCCATTGTTCTCCCATTGTTCTCCCATTGTTCAGAAGCCATTCAGGGTCTGAGTTTGTTGAAAAGTAATTTCTTAAAAAGCAGGATTTTACTGTAATGGAATTGTTTGAAACGTTTTCTGCAGCAAACTAAAGTAATAATTGGTAATACATTCTTTCCGTAATTTATTTTGAGTGGGCAGGAAGCATTCTTGAAGCTAATTCAAGCCCACTATGCATGCCGCATCCAGGCATGGGACCCCTAGTTTAACGTCCCTTCCGGAGTCTGACCTCACTTGACCGAGTTTAAACTTCAGTCACCGCTCGGCCACTCACCCCACAATACAAGAATCAAGCAAAACGATATTGAATTTTGTGAACAAACGCAAAAGTTTCTCCAAATAGATTTTACAGAATGGGACTCGAGCAATGCAAGGGGCGTATTACTCTGTAAAAATCTCGTACACCTTAAACAAAAATCCCTTTGTTTTCAAGAAAAATCCTTAAAAAATCCCTAAAAGTCCTATTGTTTAAAAAAATATTGCTTAAAATTGAGAATAGTCGTTTTTCGTTTTCTTAGTAAAACACGTATCTAACATGGGTACCACGTATGTAAAACACGTATGTAACACGGGTCAGACAAACAAAGGAGAATAAAGTTAATAAATACAGTAAGTACATTTGCTTAGCAGGAATTATTAAAAAAATTTGTTCACTATTACTTCTATTTTTCAAGAATTAATAAAAGGGGGGGTTGGAATAAAAGTGGAGGGGTTGGAAAATTTTTCAAAAATTAATAAG
>REGL01000427.1:15810-29530 GCA_004194395.1 Aurelia aurita complex sp. Pacific | reverse complement strand
TTCACTATTACTTCTATTTTTCAAGAATTAATAAAAGGGGGGTTGGAATAAAAGTGGGGGGGTTGGAAATTTTTTCAAAGATTAATAAGCGGGGGGACGATTATTCGGTACTTGAAAGTAATAGAATTTTGAAAATTTTGAACAAATTCAAGATTTTGTACTCACACTCAGAAAATAGAAGCTTTCAAAGATCCCCGAAATATCTTAATCAGTTGTTGAACATGCTGTCTCAGTGTCTGTGACTTATAATAAACCAAACATGGTTCTAACATGTTGTCCATATTGGCTATAAGGTATATTTGTCTACATTTTGTAGGCTGCGAAGCCGCAGACTCTTTTGCGGATCACCTTTTCCTCTTAATTTCATGATTTACTAACTTTAAATGAATGAATATCTCAAAATGAAACGTGTGTTAAATTATCGAAATCGATATGACTCAACTAAGCAATTTATGGAACTTTACCAGTGTCGAAAAACGTAGAAACCTGAAAGATTGAAACTTATTCAAATTTGGTGCCGAGCTGTAAGATTAAGTCTCTTCTCTTCACAAATCTGAAAAAAGGGAAAATTGCATTCATGGCTTCTTCACAGTAGCCATTCAAACGGCGCACGAATTTTGATGTTCAAATAACAATATTAGGGAACGAGGTTCCTGCGCAGGAAGTGTACACCCGGTAACTTCACCTTTCAAACGTCAAACGTTTTTCTCTTCGCCGGTATGGACGAGGGTATTCTACGGCAATGGTAACAAAAATGCTTCAAATGTAAGCTCGACTGTAACATTGCCACTGATTTAGCTACAGACTGAATCCAAGTCACATAAATTCAATTCAACGAAAACTCAAATCGAATACTTAAAGTAAACATCCTGTCTCGTGTCGTGGTCGCAATCAGGAGATTGAGCCGACTTAGGCCAACATGACAGCGCCAGTTCCGATCGAAAATGATCAAGTTATTCCTCAATCTCATGCTAATTTCCCAAATGAGCTTTCAAAAATACCGTTTAATACCACAAAGAAGATTCTCTTTAATTAGAATTCAATGATTTTGCGAACGGTTTAGAGCAGGGCTAAAGGAATTGCAGTGACGACAGTCTGGGTCTGAGCAGGAAAATGACATCAATCGATCAATAAGATCATTGTAAAGATGCTCTTCGTTTACTCATAACAAAATGATGGCATAGCATGGCAGTAAATTGACTTTTATCATAGATTATCTTATCCAGTCTTGTTTGAAGACCATTGCAGCGTAAATTAATTTTTTCCTTAAATTCTATTGGTTCCTGAACAAATTAAGAAAATCATGATTTTGACAGGAATGGAATTATTGTCAGCATCAATCTTTGATCGAGAAATGCGACATATCAAAGAAATGGAAATTTTCTCACTGATCGCGAATTGTGTCAAAACGGTGGTTAATGGAGCAAAGAGCCAAAAATGGTCTTTGTTAGAAATATGGCTTCCTAAAAATTCCCAACTTTCACGGGTCAAAAAGAGTAGCACTTTGGCCAAAATATCAAACATTTGAACAAACATTGGTCAAACTATTGTGGGTTGTTGTCCATATTGGATGGCTTGGATTGGCCTCCTTTTTGGCAGGCCCAACGGTTCCAAGCGATATGAATTTCCATCAGGGACTTCCTACATTTTGAATCGATTTTAAACTGAAATTTATGCAGCAATGTTGGGCCTTTCAACAAGGTGGCGAAATGAGCCAAAAAGGGTGGCCAAACGATCCAACACTGACAGTCAGTGAACGATTTTTGAGAGAACGATAGCCGAAGTATTCAGGGCTTAACAATCGGGGCGACCATAATATAGGGCCACCAAAAAGGGCGGCCAAACGATCCAACACTGACAGTCAGTGAACGATTTTTGAGAGAACGATAGCTGAAGTATTCAGGGCTTAACAATCGGGGCGACCAAAACATAGGGCCACCATCCATATTCAGAACAGTAAATTTTCGGCATCAAACTTGGCCACACACTTGCGATGATAAGTATCTATTCTTGACTTAAGTCGTAAATTAGCCATGGTGAGTTCTGGAACCACACTCTTTTAACTACAATTACTGTCGTTTGTTCAACAGTGCTACACTATAACGAAGGCTATTAATAGTCAACATTTTATCCATTAGAAAAACGCTAAATGGGATTTATCATCCGTTATAAAGGAGCAGTGAAAATCTAAAGCAATGACCCAGGTTTGATAAAAGTTTGGGCAGGAAAGCCATTGGAAAGTTAGGCCCATAAGGATGTGTTGATAGGGAAATAATTGCAGATAAGTCAGCGTCTACAACTAATGTCTACGAACCCTTTTCATTTTCTATCTCATAAGTGAATCTTTAGAAAATGTCACGACTAAGGTGATTGGCTAAACGGAAGGACTTGTCCGCTCATGCTCAAAAGCATGTTTAATATGCAAAGACATTGGCCTATCATGTCATAAGCAAAGGATAATACCACTGCGGTATTCGTTAGGAAGGAAGACGCATATTGTGTACTTTATGTCAATCAAATTAATCATATCGGATAATATATTTAACAAAGACAATTGTGGGTTTTAATGGTATCGTAAAGTGGTTTAAGCGAATTTTAGCTTCCATATTTCGTAATTAGCAAACTATCTATTTTCCCCTCTACTTTCACAGCATACCACAAATGATCGCAAATGACAACGCCCATGTCCATATTAAGCCATTTCCCACTATTGTGTAATGCATGGCGTACGCAACGCATTTAATCATTTAATGAAGTGCAGTTAACGAGATAATTTAGAAGCAATTTCCCACAATGCCACGATTTCCTCATCACCGGTTGAAAAACTTATATTGAATCGTGAGACAAGACGTTTTTACCACACAAAATATCAAGATAAATAATAGAAATTTTCTCCATCGCTTTCGTATATTCTTGGATTTGAAAATGATGAAAGAATTGCGCACCCATACTCTTGAAAGGTGGTCAAGTACGGCAAAAATTTTGTGCTCTAAGTTATCCTGAGAACAGAAATAAAGCAACCCGGTTTTGACTGAGGTCCATGCTACACAACTTACAAAAGCCAAGTTTCGAGGACAGAGCTGGTCACCACCAAATAATGGACCTTCTCACTGCATTCTTCCCCGTATTTCCTAGCCTTTTCAAATCATAAATTTATAGCAACGAACTAAAAGCATAAAACATGAACTAACTAAAAGCATTAACCAAAAGCATGTTTCTATTCTCAAAGAATGGTTCTTTTGCCTTGATGCAACGAGCTTTCACAATTTTTTTTTATCAAATCCAAATCCATTTGGAAGCTATTGAAAAGGGTTTCTCCCGTCAAATACTGCCTCTGCGAAGGAGAGTGGAATCAGTGTCAGGCGAACGACACAATACTGCCTTTGCGAAGGAGAGTGGAATCAGTGTCAGGCGAACGACACAATACTGCCTTTGCGAAGGAGAGTGGGATCAGTGTCAGGCGAACGACACGTTCACAAAGTAACTGACAAGAGGAAGAAAACGAGAAGAAGAAAACAATGCACCCAAATAATACGCTAAATACTGCGATTTAAAAGATGCATTTGAAGCATTTAAAATGTTCCTAAACCAGCAGCACTGCACTCCCTATCATAGTCGCAAGGTGTTCCTAAAGATTATTTATTTTAGAAGCTCGTATATTCTAGGTTTGTCAATTAATAAACCAGGCATATTGATTTCGTCAATTAACGGCCTAGCCTAGCCCTAGTTTAACATAAAACACATCCAGTATCTTGACTTTTAAGGGCGTTTAAGTGCTTTGACGATAATATCAAAGAGAGCGATTTTTGTGGCTGTCTCCAGGTTAATTCACCATCTTTCACTGCAAACTATGTTTAAATCATTGATAATTTGTTTGGGGTTTTGCAAGCAGTAAACCTTCATATGTCAAGTGTGGTCCAAAACGTAAAAGGTGTTTGATGGCGGATTGAACGCGGTTTTCTCACTTTCCAATATCCCTTTCATGTCGATTGCGTTGAAGAAATTAAAGTGACACCTCACCTTATCGTCAATGCATTAAGTCTTGACCTTTCCTGGGACATGAACCTTTTGATCATTCTTAAAGGCGATAAGTAAAATTCACTTCAGAGAACAAAACAACTCGTCATCGTTTGCAGTCCATTTTCGTTTAAGTAGGCCAATTTTGACGACAATCTGAATACTGCGGACAACCGAGTTGGAAAAACTTCATGTTTTAATAGGATTAGGGGACTGGAGATTTTCTTCATCGTGTCTGCTCAAGGCCGAAAGCCACGAGATTTCAACAAACAAATCTTTTACTTGACAAGGCAAAGTAGAAACTAGAAGGTCTGGAAAAAATTTAAAGATCATGACGGGTCTACAATGGGAAGGTCTGTGTGCTGAAGAGCCTGCACTATGCTAGAAGCTTCTCTCGGCCAACCTTATGGAGAAAAAATGAAAAAGGAGAAGAAGCCTTTTAGGAAGTGCAGGAAGAGCCTTGCTACCATGTGCAAAACTAACATTGTGTTTTTTACCGGGTAGGTAAAAAACCATCCATGTTTGAAAAGCCACTAATACAGCCAAGCTATCACTCAATAGTGTGTGAAAAGTTCGGCAAGGATGGCCAGAAATAAAATTCCATCAACGTTCTATATTTTCTTCTGATCTTATCATCTCTTCATTACCAAGGTCAGGTATAATCTTGGACACCCCGAAATATAACGATACAAACAAACTAATGTCATAACTCAACAGTCTTTCTCAAGTACTGATAGCTATACCTAGTTGATCGATCGACATCAAACATAGTCTACCTACGAGACTCTTAAAACGACAAAAGGCGACAAGAGCTTTCCCAAGCCTCTTGTGCCGACCTTCTTTACCTAACCTTTCGAATCCATATCTGTNCAAGGCAAAGTAGAACTAGAAGGTCTGGAAAAAATTTAAAGATCATGACGGGTCTACAATGGGAAGGTCTGTGTGCTGAAGAGCCTGCACTATGCTAGAAGCTTCTCTCGGCCAACCTTATGGAGAAAAAATGAAAAAGGAGAAGAAGCCTTTTAGGAAGTGCAGGAAGAGCCTTGCTACCATGTGCAAAACTAACATTGTGTTTTTTACCGGGTAGGTAAAAAACCATCCATGTTTGAAAAGCCACTAATACAGCCAAGCTATCACTCAATAGTGGACATGTTCAAACGAATTTTAGAACTTACCTGACTGAAATCGGCCACTCTCCGTTCGGAAATCATGAGGGGTTTTCTGGAGAAAGCCCCTGGAAGGCCTGGAAGAAACCTTCAAAACAGGCCTAAAATCGCGACAAAATTTCCGTATTTCTGCCTTACAACAAAGGCTATTACATGCTTTAGCATGTGTTATCCCTCTGGTAGACTGATTATATGTTCGTAGGTTATCGCTTTTGATAGACTGATGGACGCTACAACTATGGTTGGAGGGACAACAACAACATTAATTCACTTCAATTAGATGGGCGTGAGTTGAGCGTCCTTGTGTAGTGAGGCTATGGGTTGGGAGGATGAAAGTATCATCCATGAGAGCAAAAGCAATTTTATTCCGGGCGATTTCAACCTCCCAAAAGGATAACAACACTTGCTAAGACGTGTTGAAATCATTGCTGTAAGCAGAAATGTCAGGAAAATTTGGTCGTGATTTTAGGCATGTTTGGAAGGTTTCTTGAAGGTGCTTTCTTGAGCCTCATAATTTCAGAACGGAGCGGCCAATTTCAGTCAAGTAAATTTTGAAATGTATTTCAACATGTCCACCATTGCATAATATCTTTGCCACTATTGCCTTGACATCCAGAGAGTTTGGTGTTCAAACGGGGATTGTGTTTTTTTACTCACCCGGTACAAATTATGATTTTACTTTGAAACCGACCACAACAGTATTTTGCCTTTCCAACCTACTTTAAACAAAGCTTGGTTGGGAGGTGGAATGCTGTAGTTGGCTGTTTATTCGATTCGAGAGTTGAGGACATAAAGAATTGAAGGAGAAGCACACCTTACTTGGGCAAGTAAAATCATACTTCCTGAAAACTACCGGGTGTCCCAAAAAAGTACTCATGTTTCAAAAATCACCAAAAATTGATTATCAATCCATTGATAAAATTTTCTATTTGAGTTGCTTTGTCAAAGACCCAAAAATATTTACAGATGATAAGATGTTTGCTTTTGATGCAACAAGGTAGAACAATAACACGTTGAAAAACCTTATTTTGAGCTATAGTTTTAAAGCAAAATAGTCAATCTTGCCTATGAGTCAAAATGTTCAGATTTTTATCATCATTGAGGTCTGCCATGATTTTGCACATTTCTTTCTGTCATTTATGACCAAACTAGATCGTTTACATGCACAAAGAAATTGATCTGGCAATCATCAGTGCCTTTTTGCAGTATGGTGCAAAACCAGGCTGCCCTAAAAAGAGCTAAATTTGCCACTTTCTAAGCCAATTACAAGATTAGCTATATATTGAAAAATGATTTGGTCCTTGATATACTTGACAACAAAAGAAAATTGAAGATCAGCCGTGAAATCAATTTTTGGTGATTTTTTAAACGGAAGTACTTTTTTTGGGACACCCGGTAGTGTCTGCGTTTCCATTGATTGCTGCTACCAAAGGTAAAGAACGATGCAAAATGCTTCGCCATCTCGGTTGACGCAAGTGTGGAAGTGTTGAACTAGCAAGACAAAGAAGCATTCAACTTTACATTCCCTTACTACAGATTTGATAGGATTGCAGCTTCAATAAGAACCGCTTATGACAATAAATGCCATGGAAAGCTTAAAGGTACTGCCAGTACGGTATGAACAGTCAGGGAGATATTATCAATTTGCTGATAAACTGAATGTTGGGGGGGGTGTGGCACCCCCTACACCCCCTTTGGCTACGCCCCTGTGAACAGTTTTTCGTGGGAAACCAAGCTTGGAAACAAGCCCACTGATACATGTGAGCAAATTGGGCCTTAGAATCTACACATGCTCTCCGATCGGCCCTAAATCAATATTGAAACGGAACTGCGCATTTCATATCGCCCTTGGTTAGATTTGAAGCAATTCAATTCAACGAGGATAATATGACCGATCAACGTTGGTGAAACATTTGAGACGTTGTCAGAACAACAGAGATGATTTTTAGAGGGCACCATGGCGGATCCCTCAAGATCAATAGCCAGTGGCCGTGGCCTCAGTGGTATATGCTAGGGCAAGGCAGCCAGAAAATTACTTTAGGGTTAAAGATAACAATAGGGCAATGTCCAAAGGTGAGAAGTCTAACCCCAGGTTCCAGTTCTGGTTAGACTTATTACGGTTGACGAAATAGATTTGGGGCAAGTCTACAGTTCTGGTGGTACATAGGGTAAATTTTAAAAGTACACGAATTTTCTACCTATAAGAAAGTAAGGATTTGAGTAAGTGCTGAAAATTCCTTCAAATAATCAGATTTTGAGAGCATTTATAGCTTCTGAAGAGTTTCTGAAGAGATTCTTACGAGATTCATACCAGTATTCGCGTTTTCTGTCTGTGCCCTCGTAAATATCGGTCATACGGTCAACATTTCAAAATGAAGTTTTTGAAGCCTCCCATGTTTAGACATTACTAAGTACCTTTTATGTAACATATACTACGGGGAAACAAGTGAAAATAAAGTAAAAATATGCTAAGTAAGGATTCCCTGCCTGATTATAGAATCCAGGTCCCATTGTGATATTTGCCGTTCATTTAATTATATTTGCCGTTCATTTAATGACATTCGCCATTCATTTAATGAGTGGGCCCTGCATTCTATAATCGCTCCGGATTCCCTTAGACCTGCCCCAAGTCTATTTCCTCGACTGTAATAAGTCTATCTGAAAGTATTTTATGAAATGTAACTTATCGCTTATACCATGAAATTTCGCTAATCACTTTCCCTTCAATTTTTTTTTTGACGAAATAGACTTGCTTGGGGGCAAGTCTAGGATTTCCTTGATAAAAAATAGTTTCTAGAATAACAACATTTCCCAGTTCTGGGGTTTCTGAAGTATCACCGATCTGACAGATGAGTTTCGTAAAAATTGTCTGTTGTAAAAAGATACATGTTTGCAAAAAAGGTGAGAAGGTCCAACCAACAGAGTTCTTTTCTGTCATCTCTCACGTAGCGTTAAAATCTAACGCTCTTTCATAGAAGTCAGATGAACGTAGGTCACCGAAGAAAGTAAGCCATCATAGAACAAAGGAAAGTCAAGCACCTGATAGCAATCAATGCGGTCAACTTATTACGAATTTCATGTAATGGCGGCATTAAAGACTTATACTTGTTTGAGCACGGGCACGTGAAAAACAAATACTTTCTCTATTTCACGCATTAGGAACCTACGAGGAAATCCCATTGCAAACACAACTTAGAAACCGAATATAATACATATCTGTCAATGTAAATCGCACAATAAAGCAATAAATAAAAGAGAAAATATATTCATTGACAAAATTAATATAAATCAAACTTCAGTGCGAATATAAATCAACTACCAAAGCCTAGGGTCATAGCCCGTTCAAGAACGAGTTAAGAATTATATCAGACAAAATAAACAAACAAATAATAAAAAGAGATTGCTTGAAAACAACTTCGTGTGTCAAAACCATTATCGTTCCGATTTCAGAAATGAGATTTGCAACTTTTGTTTCACAGTTCGAATTTGTCATCAAGGATATTCGACCTCAAAAGAATAAAGTTGAATAATTCGAATATAATGGTTTTTTAAAGTATTAACCTAATACCGGCGTTTCACGATAAAAGATTTACAGAAAACTGGGAAGACAACACAATATTGCAAGCTCCGAAGTATCCATTCAGAAATAAACTAACGGAAAATAATCAAGAAAAACATATCCTGTACGTTGGGATAACTCGAGTGTAGATTTCTTGTTTATTTCAGTTTCAAGGGGCATGTATGTTAAACTGTGTGACAAACTGGAGATTAACTAAAGCGTTGAGTGATAGATATTCTTTCGTCAATTAGAACCTTTTTAAACAGCCGAACCTACGCATGAAAATTTCTGAAAATTTACGTGAAATGAGGAACAATCAGCATGTTGCCACTTACCCAATGATAAAAGTATTGCATCTTCAGAGGGTGCATATAATAACTCTGCAGCACCAAATGCTCCAAGGTATTTCGCAACAAGGTAGCCATTCAGTTTATTAATACTCAAAAATAAGATATACGTTTCTCCAACATCCACTGAGGACCAACAATGCCTTCTGTCCCCAAACCCAAGTGCTGATATAACTAATTTGTCCCTTTCTTGAACTGCAGGTCCTCCTTTCTCTAAAAGCTCCTCTAATTCCGTCCATCCTTTCAGAATGGAAAGTACTTCAAAAGTCGCACCATAAAGTCGTGCTCTGCTATTTGGTATTGGAAACGTGCTAAGTGTCCTTGTTGATACTACAACCTGAGCTACTCCAGCGCGAGTTTCTAAGCTATGAGGTCTCCAGTTATTGTCCAGCAAAGTGATACAGGCCTGGCAAGTTGCAATAGCACCCAGTATCGTAAGAAGTTTAACACTGCTCATTTTGCTGTGATAAGAAGGGCGCTAACTTCTGTCAGCACCCTGTCAGGATCACGAATCCAAAGTTTTATCGCGGTAAGAAAGTGAGTATGTTGGTGAATGTGTGAATGTAAGCTTGTGTTGCTCGCCACCACCGTACAACGTTAAATAGCACTCGAAAATGTGCGTAAAATATCCTTTGGCAATATCGATGGTATTAATCAAAGGTCTTCCGTGACATAGATCGACAGCTACAGTGAAGTCTTCTTCTCAATATCTAATTCTGTTGAGTAGCATTTATCCAGGGCAAAAACTACTTAAATATCGCCGCCGAATTCGGGGGGACATGCCACAGACGTATACGTTAGGAGCGGCGCCGGTGTAAAATATACAAAACCGCATAATATGGGAAGTAGTAAAGAAGGTGTTGACGTTTTTAAACAAAGCCCAAAAATATAAACCCAAAATCCTCAGACGATTTTGACAGTTAGAACCCCCAAGAATAACAAATAGCTATCTTATGTCTCCACGACATTTTACTATAAATAAGATTTATTGAGAAGAAAATCGCTGCTGGTACCCCCCATAAGATCAACGCAAACTCATACATTTTGCTGCATGTACGACGGGGGTCAACGAGTCAACGATCAGCGAGTCAACAGTCGATTCTTACAACATTGTTTCACTGATACCTTTTCCAGGACTACGATCTTTGTTTGCTTAAAACGTAAAAGGACGCCTCCAGAAATAGGTCGGTGACAAAACCATCTTATTATTGAAATTTCACATTCTTTTATGTTTAAGCTGGGATTTTCTCTTGACTTTGCTAAAATTCCGCGAATCTGTCTCCACATCCCACAAGATACGGAGACTTTTGTTGTCCAAGAAGGACCGAGGCGGCAAACCGTCAACCGGGCGTCAACCGCTTTTTTGTGTGCATCGATTGCCCCCGACTCAAGAAATAATCGAAATTGTGACATTTTTAAACAAAATATCTTGGTAAATATCTAAGTTCTTGATCCCGCAGTTAAACTCCAGTGGGACTCTTATTTCTTATTCAGTAGCGAATAATTTATAATGCGAATCCCATGGTGTGACATCAAGGGACATAAAACTCTTGCATTTCCATATCATCTTACAAGTTTTCATCTGTAGCTACGCAGTCTTTCAAACGGTTAATCCGAACACTTTTGCAAAGGCTTCTTGTGGATTTCAAAAGCTGAACTGTTATTAACTGAAAGGGCTGCAGCAGTTCCGTGTTGTAATACTTGCACTCCATAAAATATTTGAGCAATCCTGATTAACTCTCTTGTCGTAAAAACATCTGGCACAACCCTATAATTTTTTCTATTAGTGGATAGCGGATATTTTCGCGCGATATTTCAAGTGGAAAAGTTTTCAGAATTCTCGAATGAAAGAGCATAGACACTGTCTGTCTCAATTAGATGTCACGCGAAAATGTCCGCGAAATAAAACAATTCAGCCACCTTACATGATCAATTTTTGCGTTGTCGCAAATCTTACGTGACATTTAATTGAGACAGAATTTAACATGTAGAGTTCAATGAACTAACATTTGGTATAANCCCATGGTGTGACATCAAGGGACATAAAACTCTTGCATTTCCATATCATCTTACAAGTTTTCATCTGTAGCTACGCAGTCTTTCAAACGGTTAATCCGAACACTTTTGCAAAGGCTTCTTGTGGATTTCAAAAGCTGAACTGTTATTAACTGAAAGGGCTGCAGCAGTTCCGTGTTGTAATACTTGCACTCTATAAAATATTTGAGCAATCATGATTAAATCTCTTGTCGTAAAAACTTCTGGCACAACCCTATATTTTTTCTATTAGCGGATAGCAGACATTTTCGGGCGACATTTTAAGTGGAAAATTTTCAGAATTCTCGAATGAAAGAGCATAGGCACTGTCTTTCTCAAATTAGATGTCACGCGAAAATGTCCGCGAAATAAAACAATCGAGGCGTCTTAGATGATCAATTTTGCGTTGTCGCAAATCTTACGTGACATCTAATTGAGACAGAGTTTAACATTAGAGTTCAATGAACTAACATTTGGTATAAATTTAAAGATAGATATGCAACACAATATTCTGCGACACAAAAATCATTTGGCATGACTTCAAAGTCAGATTCTGATTGATAAAAATCGTTCTCCAAGAAACTATATCTATGATAACGTCCGGAACGAGTTTGGACAACGCTAGGGATAAGTTGCGGAAACTAGTTCCAGGGCTCCATGGTTTAGCTTTTAGGGAATGTGAAGACAGAGTCTAGGATGTTGTTTCTGAATTACAGTGTGTCATCTTCAATTCATTATAATGGAGAAAAAGCCGGACGTTGCTGCGAGTTCAAAAATGTATGGAACATTAGTCCCATCCAAGGGTGTATCACTCTTTGGTTTCTTAAAGCGTCAGGATTTTAGAGGTTGGCCAGGGAATCTTATGAGAAACAACAGGATTTTTGCCCAAGATGTACGAGATTTTTTTTGGAATGATATGCCGCTCCGTCCCATCTTTGGCAAATTTTTGCATGAAGCCATTTCGATAGATCCTATCTCTTGAAAGCTTTTTTCCAATCTTGGTTTGCTTGGAAATCACTTGAAAATCCAAGTTACCGCTCTTGTCAAGGCGTCGGTTGCTTGCTTCTGTGGAGTACCAGCCCAATTTAAACCAAGCTGGTCGAAAATGACGTCATTTCACGTTTGTCGTCAAAAGCAGGTCTCTTACTATTCATCGTGCAGAGCCACCTTGTGAATAAAACAGTTATTCCCGCTTGAAAGGCCACTGCTCCCTGCATATAAAGACAATAATATTGGCAAATATATCATTTAGTGGAGAACATGTCCAAAAGAATTTTAAAATTCATCCGATTGAAATTGGCTATTCTATTTTGAAACTAGGATTTTCTCAAGAAAGCCCTTTCCAAAAAACCTTTAAAAAACGGCCATAAATTCACGTTCAAGTTTACTGCCTTACAGCAATGACTTTTACATGCTTTAGCTTAGCACATGTTATCCCTTTGGGGGGGATGAAAATGTTATCCCTGGGAATATTAAAACATTATTCCGGGAGATTTCATCTTCCAAAGAGAATAAAGCGATCTGAAATCTATCGAAGTCATTGTTGTAAGGCAGAAATATTAGGAAAATTTGGCCATGATTTTAGGCCGACTTCGAGGGTATCTCGAAGGGGCTCTTTTCTAGGAAATCCCTCATCATTTCAGAACCAAGTGGCAGATTCCAGTCAGCTAAATTTTGAAATAGATTTGAACGTGACCACCATTAATGGATTTATTTGCCAACGTTATCGCCTTGATAACTAGGGAGGGAGCAGTGGCCTTCCAAACGCGGATTGTATGTTTTCACTCACCTGGTACTGACTAGGTCTTTGCAGATAAACCTGTTTTACACATCGTCGGTTGTTTGTTTTCAGTTTGGGCCGTCTTCGCTAGAAAATGTGTTTCCACGATCTGTTTCAAGCCATTTTTCACACACGACCAGAACGACTAAGTGGAAACGAGGCTTAAAACCATGTTCACACCTTTTGTCCATCAGGCACATCAAAATGTTGTGTCACATCATGGGCAACCTCGTTCCCAGGCCCACCATTATGTTCCTTAGGTACTGACGTAGGAAGCTGGCCCTTGGAACCAGGTTGGATCATGGGTAGTCAGACAGCGCAGTCGAGCTTGATTCCCACAGCTTTGTTCTTTTGCGGAGGAAAACATCATTTACCACCATGGAGGAGCTGGCGTCAGAGATCGAGAGAACAAATCTTTCTTTCTTTTGGTCTCTCGTTACCTCCTCCGTAGAACTATAAAGATTATTCCTCCGCAGGTACATATTAGTTGCAGCACTTCTTCATACAAGCACATCAGCAATGTCTAGCTACCCATGATCAGATATTTATAGCCAACCCGTTACGTGGCAAATTTAGGACCCGAAAACACACCCCGGATCGTCCCAGGTCTTGATCAATCAAGGTCATCCTTAGAGGCGGGAAATACACGATGGCGTGCATAATGGTATGTCTTATCTCAAATCATCTCGTTAGGCCTTGGATTTCATGTGTAAATGTAATCATTCTCTCAATATCATGGCTAATCTTTCACCTAAATCTCACTTATCAGAGCCTTCTTACCGACTTTAGCAAGTTTGATCAATACATAAGAATCTTA
>REGL01000426.1:179337-198468 GCA_004194395.1 Aurelia aurita complex sp. Pacific | reverse complement strand
AGAAACTGTAAGGGCAAACATGAGCATAGATCGAAAGAAGAAGGATGCATCTACACATCTGCCGCGGGTATTTTATTTGTTTGGTTCAAAAGCTGTTTAGGAGGCGATTCAATTCTTTTATTCTTTTGGGTGTTACCAAAACATTTACTGCTCAGCTTCTGGACCAAAGAAATAAAATGCCCGCGGCAGATGTGCAGATATAGATATTTGATCTATGCTCATGCTTCTTTCGATCTATGCTCATGTTTGCCCTTAAAAATAATTTCTGGAATGCACAGCGGGCGAGCTAGCTACGTGGTTTTCAGAGAAAATTTTGCGGCTTTGTTTGTTTTGAATTACTGGTTGAGAGAATTTCCTTTGTCTGTGATCGCTAATCGCTTTGAATTTAGGTGTCAACAAAAGCAACTCTTGCTATTGTATTACAAAATCTGCCCTTGTTTCTCCAATGCATGTGTACTCAAACAAGCAGATCAACAATGTAGACATGACTTAGACTGATTACAATTCGTCGTAAATTTCGCTCGTTTTTTATATTTTTGATTTTAACCTTTTCGCTCAATCTGTTTGAGAGAGCGATTCCATTCAATTCAATTAGTAATTCTACTCAATAGCGAGCGAAAATTAGGGACGAACTGTAATAAGTCTAGACATGACTTTGGTTTTTAAATGAAGCAAAGTCAAGGCTAAAGAATGCTAGCGACGTTTTTACTCTATTCCAAGAACTTGAGCTGTTTTTGCCTTGTTTGCAATCGTTCACAGCAAGCGAAGAAGACCATGTTCGCAAACAGATCTTTTTTGTTAGAATTTTGGTAGTTTTAGAGCGTTGTTGAAGTTGATTGTACTAAGCTCAAATTATACGCTGCACACACCTTGCAACCTGACCAACGCGCGAAATATATTTAGAAAGAATTAAATTCGCTGCAGCAGTATTCTTGGAAAATCACGCTTGTGAAAAGAAACAGTGAATTTCCTTGTTATGGGAGAATTTCCTTGTTATGGGAAAATTTCATCGCCGGTTTTTTGGCCGGAGTTCATCCGTGTATGGACAAATTCAGCTACATAACGTTGTTTACACCCACTTTGGGTCAAGTTACCATACTAGTTATCAAACACCTATAACAAGGGCAGATTTTGTAATACAATAGCATCAGTTGCTTTTGAGTGACACCTTAATTCAAAGCGATTAGCGACTTCAGACAAAGGAAATTCTCTCTACCACTACTTCAAAACAAACAAAGCCGCAAAAGTTGCCCCAAAAACCAGTAGGGCAAACTCTCGCATGCTCTCGCCTTGTACACGCGGAAGGTGGTTTTTAAGAGAAGTTATAAGCTCATAGCAAAAGAAAGAAGTGTAAATCTAAAGTTCTACCTGGCGGATTTTCCTCATTTAATTCAGGAGCTGTGTGGTATTTGTTTCATTTAAGCCCTAAATACGCGAGAATTACAATGCCTCCTGCTCGGCTTCTGAATCAAATGAGCAAAATCTGCCAGACAGAACTTTTAGATTTATCCTTCGTCTTTCGTTATAAACACATAACTTCTCTTAAAAATCACCTTTCGCGTGCACAAGGCGAGAGTTTGCCCTGCTAGTTTCGGGGCAACTTTGGTGGTTTTGTTTGTTTTGAATTACTGGCTGAGAGAATTTCCTTTGTCTGCAATCGCTTTGAATTGAGGTGTCAATCAAATGAAGCTGTTGCTATTGTATTATAAAATCTCCCCTTGTTTACATCTGTTGATACAGTTACCCGCATATCGCTTTTTAACTTGCATGAAAAGAAAATTTCGTCAAGAGGACAATCACATGAGTTGAAGTGGGTGTAAACAACGGTAGCTGAATTTTAGGAAGGATATTTCTCGAGGGGCGAATCACTCTGTAAACATCTCGTACGCCTTTGGCGAAAATCCTTTTGTTTTCAAGAAAAATCCGTAAAAAATCCCTAAAAATCCTATTGTTTAAAAAATTCTCGTACGCCTTTTCAGGAGAGTGATACACCCCTCGATATTTCTTTCAGTAAAATCGTCAGTTCTCAGCAGCCTTCAAAGGTTCATTTGTATCGGCCTGAAAATACATAACATCCAATCCATAAAATCCCCTTTCGTAATCAGCTCATCCAGTTAAGGCCCCATGACTGATACTTGCGGGAAGTCCCTTCTAAGGCGGTTTCTCCAGATAATAATCTGCTTACCAATTATGCTAACTAGAATTAGATTTCTTCATTAAGGATATCTAACATCAGGTGGTCATTACTGATTGGATGAATTAACTTGCTTACGGATATATGATATTCAAATCTTCAGGAGCTAACTGGATTTCGTACCAAGGGTGAATTTAGACTAAGTATTTCAGTCCCAGTTTTCGCTTTGTTTATAGAATTGGATGATGGCATTCCGCTTCAGTTGCAGCGATCAAGGAGTGAAACTTTGACGATTTTAATAAGTCTAGGGTGAATTTAGTAAAATATGAGAATCAGTTCTCCCATAAAGGCCAGCTTCCAGTCAGTGGATTTTTCTGTGCGAGTGGAAATTCTATTTTTACGAGAGAAAATGTCACTCTGAAATTTAATAAAAAGTTAAAACTGGGCGACCATTTATTGCGCAAACTTCCCACCTCGCGAAAAATCCCACCAACTAGAAATCAGCCTGAATACAAAGCGAGATAGACTTCACACTTTTTAGTGTATTTCAATCAAATAAAGATAAACAGACATTGCAAGACCCTGTACTTGAAAGTGTGAAATCTATGGCACGGAATTCCCTTTGTTTGCAATCACAGATCGCTTTGTATCTAGGTGTCAATAAAAAGTAGCGGATCCTATAGCAACATTATATGTCCTTGTTTGTTGATACAGTTACCCGTTCCATGCTTTTCACTCAGCGAAATGAAAGTTTCCTCAAGAGGACTATCATGTCATGATAGTCCTCTTGAGGAAACTTTCATTTCGCAGAGTGAAATGTGATCTGAAATGGGTGTAAACAACGTCTGCTGAATTTGCCTTACCTATATCGCATCGCCGAGCAATGGCAAATTTTGTAAACAATAGATAAAGGTCTGATTTAAGATTTGCCTTTCTAAAGAATATGTTTCACACCTTCAGCTCAGCTGACCATGACGTTCTGCTTTCTCTGTTTCTCTGTTTACTTAGATTTGTTTTATTACACAAAGAGGTGTGAAATCCCTTTGTCTTTCAGAACCTGGATCTTTTGTGATACAAAATTCGCCAACAATTGATGTTACTGTGGACTATTGCTGCAAATATTTCTTTCTTTCTTTCTTTCTGTTTCTTTCTTTCTGTTCAATTATCTTTAAAATTTTATATGCTTAGGTGAATTGGCTCTTGAATTATCAGAAATATCAAGGGATTGTGAAATATATTCATAAACAAGCACGTGCGAATTCTGAAAAGTTGAATACATCAAAAATATCTCAACAATCAACCTGATTTATTGATAGGCCTACAGGCGGTTTTCAAACATGCTTGTGTGTTGCGAAATCTTTTTTGGATAAATAGTCCAGGGGAACCTTGAAGTCAATTCACAGACCTGCAGATGCTACCAAGAATACCTTAAAATTACGTCAAGTGTAGAATTTGACGAATGCCACTAAAAATACTTCTGCATTGTTTGTACCCGTCGTCAATCACCTGTAATTGAGCGTCGCTCATTTATGCATTTATTCTGGAGTTGCACCTTCAGTCGGCATTTTTGCAGATGCAGCACAGATGAGTAGATTTCGGTAAGTGATATTCTCTTGAGTTTAGCTTGTATTTTTGACAATTCTGGTCGCAAAATTTTCTGTCGCAGAGTTCAGACCCCGTTTACACTGTACTGCACTTTCGCTATTTTCCTCCTCTCGTGTTTTCTGTGAGTTAGAGGGGAGCTAGACTTGTTCCGGCTCACGCAGGCCCGACACCAGCCTTAAATTCATGCTCAGCTTTGGATCCATAACAAACATGTTACGGTTCAGCCTCTCGCTTTTCACTGTTTCTGCTATTTCGTAACTCTTTTGCTCCTGCCATTTAGGATTTAGGGAGTATTTTGGGCTGTGCAAACGGTTTTGATTTGTATTTGAGTGATTTGGTTGAAGCAACTATTTGACTCGAATGGATTAAGATTTTGTGGATAGAAATAGAACGATGTAGATATTTTTACATGCCAAATCAATATTTAGCTTCAGCAGGGAAGCTTTTAATTTTCGACGACGATTTTTGTGAGGAAGATTTCGACTTTTATTAACACAACAGTCTGACAACGTCGAAGAAAATTTCAAATGGCTTGCAATAATATTTTGATTTGAATGCAGTAATATGGACTTGATATTGTTTGAATGTTTTCAGGGGCCTTTGCATTGCAACTAGCATGCTTCATGGATGCATATGCATCTGTTTATGGTCCCTGTTGTCGCTATTTTCATGGTCCACGAAAATGGCAAACAACAAAGAGACGGCACTTGCGAGGTATGCGATGCGGGTTGCAAAGGCCCTTCAAAGAAAAAGATACTAGCTATACACGTTTTTTTTTTTATAAGAAACTTGGATCAGCACTTAGTACTAAAAGTTTCTTAATTTCGCATGAAAATTTCGGTGTTTTAGTAGTAAAAGTTTCTTAATCAGTTTCTTATTTTTTGGGCCTAAAATTGCGGTATTGTTCGAAGTTGAGCCTTCTTCTCGAGAAAGGGCTTCCACTTTGCATTGACATTGTCATCAAGAAGAAGCCATGCACATCAAGGCAAAAATTTACAAAAATTTGGAGTTAAAAGTCAAGAAAAGACGAATGTACCTTTGTTAGAAAGACATAGAATAAGAGAGACACAAAGAAATAAAGTTTTAGAGTTTCTTAACTGTTCTTGAGCGTAGTACTAGAGTTTCTTAATTTTTTGGTCATCGTAGTACTAGTTTCTCATAAACCAGTTTCTTATAAAAAAAAAACGTGTATTCGGCTTTGTAGCGTTGACTTTAGCGTAGCATTATCAACATTCAAAAAAGACTTACATGAGGTGTCAAGAAGGATACTTTTGTAGGTTAAGAATGTGTGGGGTGTCCAAGGCAGGGCCGAAGACAGTTTGGGGGCTGGGGTGAAGCCCCCCCCCCCAGGAGGCTCTTTGTCGGAAATTTTACTCTACCTGTCGGATTTTGTGTGGAGACAGGCCCACATTTAGACGATTTTATTAAGAGAATGATGCATAGAACATGAATTTATTGACTTTCGAGGACACATTCTGACATGAATTTTGAATCTATAACATATTTTTGCTTCATATTCACTAATTTCTAAGGCTCCAACGTTGAAACTGGAAACGAATTCCAAAATCTAGTCATTAAAGGAGCACATCAGTCCTTTTTCGCGCATGATTCCTACAATTGGGGTTGTTGCTGTTGTTGTTGTTGATTTTGGCGTCGGAAAATTTTGGTTCTTCGCCCCCCTATGAATTCAAGGCTGGTGTCCGGCCTGGTCAAAGGCTACTTCGCTCTCCGCATCAAGGCTCACTTGCTGTGCACTGTTCATCACTGTTATCACTGTTCACGTATGCGTGCAGATTTCTTTTCAGAGAGGTTCACCTCCAGCACAGAATGTGCCTCAAGCAGGAGAAACTTCTTCGAAAAGAAATAAGTAGAGTCTGCACGCGAGGGGCAAATCACTGATTTTTTTTCGTACACCTTCCTTAAAATCACAAAAAAATCACATGAAAAAATCACAAAAATCACAAAATCACCATACAAAAATCACAAAATCATAGAAAAATCACAAGAAAAAATCACAAAAAAATCACTAAAATCACAAAAAAAATCACTAAAATCACAGAAAAAAAATCGTGTGATTTTAAAATCACAAAAATCACGTACGCTATTTTGAGAAGGGATTTGCCCCTCGTCTGCACGCAGGCTAAGTTCACTAGACTCAAAATAGCTTGTTATTTTCTCAAAATAGAAACGATCACAGACAATATTAATCTCTTTATCAAAACAAAGACAGCAAATCGCAAGAATTTTTTGATAACAAAAAGCCAGATATTGTCTTGTTTTTTTGCCTTGTTCTTCAAAACAATTTTGACAAATAAATCTTTTTAATAGTTGGAATATTTCTTAGATTGGAACCGCCATGCTTCTGAAGCAAAATACTTTTGATTCATGCGAGGGGTTTTTGCACTATTGTGCATCTGAAATCGATACGATAACATTTTGGGCACTTGTGAAGCTCTAGAATTTTCTTGGAAAGAACCCTGAAACATACCACGATTAATAAAAATACTGAAGAACATTTTTCGAAAAAACATCTTTGAAAGGGGATGGTTGCAAAAGTCGGTGTCAGTAACAAAATGATCATCAGTAATCATCAATCATCCATCAATGCATTTTTGTATAGGGGTAGATAGAACCGGGGGGGGGGGGAATACATGTGAATGGACAACTTGTGAATGGACGGTGTCTGCCGCCCGATTTTTAGGAAGCTACCGTCTTCTAATTACCAATGCCTGCCTTTGAACCCACTTTTATGATAACTTTCGACGGAAAACTACCCATTTCTAACTATTTTTGCAAATAGACCCTTGTTTAGTGAATTTTGGGCCCTCCCGGGTGGCAAGAATACATTGAAAGGTTCGAGAGAAGAAATTTCTTGTTTTTAGACACTTTCTTCGATCAAGTTGTGCTATGATTAGCAATTTTGTTACACGGCGATTTTTGATCATATTTTTCAAAACCTCGTTTCTCGTTTCTACAGCTGATAATGAGCTGATCTTTACTTGGTAGGTGAATTTTATGTTTTGATTGGTGCCTAATAAATCTCATCAAAATTCTACTTTCAGAAAGTTTTTTAGACATTTTTTACCTTGGGGTTACTTTTATGGGCCACCCGTTGCATTCGTCGATGGGTAAGCTGAACTTGCACCAACGGGGGGGGGGTTCTTGGCCAAATTTTGGGCAGGGGTCTGCCGCGAGCATATTCAAATTGGTACCGTAGGCTAGACTAATTTCTACGAAAATGGTACCCTTGGCTAGACCATTTTGACCATTCTCTGGACCAATTTTTACGAAAATTGTGCCCTTGGCTAGACCAATTTTGACCATTTTCTGGACCAATTTGTCAAATTTGTACCAAATATGATATCATGACCGTTCGCTAGACCAATACTGTCAAAAATGATACCCTTGGCTAGACCGTTGCTAGGCCAAAATTGCAAAAAAGGATACCCTTGGCTGGACTAAACTAAAAGTCCGAAAAAGTATACCCTTGCTTGCGNCTTTCACCGATATAGCTAATTTGCTTTGTACACGTTTTTCTTCCGGAGTAAAAATGAAGAGGGTTTTTTTTTGAATGCGTGCTAGGCATTTATAGCTAAGGAATTCTGGGTGTGTCACAAAAACCTTTGATTGGTTAAATAAAATCACATGGCCTAGAAGTACCTTTTGATTGGTCGAGCCCCAACTCCCACGTCAAGAACGTGAATGGTGCCAGGGACTGAATGATGTAATTAACATCTCCACGGTGTTAATCCTGTCCTAGCAATGCCAAGGGAAATATCATGGTTGCTCAATGACAGATGGGTAGGATGACATTCCTTTCTCTGGAATTTCTCATAATGATTTTTCATAATGATGACTGGTTTTCTAATAATGATGAGTGGAAAATCGCCTGGCGAAACCTACACAGCCTACTTGTGTGTTTTAACTGAAAGTAAAGGGGGGTGATGCCGTTATCTTAACATTTGATAGCATAGCTCCTTCGCATGGGAGAGGGATGATTAACCACAGTTCAGTTAGGACCTGAACTTAAATTGAAATGATAAATAGCTTCATGTAAGATAAGAAATAGTTTCTGTGAGGTAAGAAATAGTTGAAAACTCTCTGATGATTATCAGAATTTTCACGAGAACACCGAATATCACTTAAAAAGATCCGACCTTTCTAGATATTTGTTCGAAACATTCTGCACTTAAATTTCATCATGCAAGAGCTGGTATCTAAGCGGTTGTACCTGCTGCTTTTTCACAACTTGGCTTGCTGCGTTTTAAGGTTCTTAGATTTGCAATTAATAGACCAACAATCATTCACCCAATTGTCCATTCATTCATTATCTTATCGGTCAAATTCGTATCTGACGTGTTTCGGGTTTTTTATTGGGTAGCCCCGGCCATTGACTTACCAAATAGTATTTTCTCATGATTGTAATTAAGTTGGCTCCACCGCTTCGCTGTGGTGTCTGCCTTATTATTATACCAATGCAAAACTAGGTTATTTTGGCGTGTGTAATGATATACTGCGTATCTTTTCATTTGCCAATAAGCCCCACTCTAATTAGACTGATTACCACGAATGAGTCCGCCCTGAGTCCCAGTAATCGCTCTTCAAAGCGAAACTTATACCAACGCTTTCTGACATTTTCCCTTTTCATCCCAACGTCGTTCCCAAGGTGTTCTTACGTCGTACCCTGATCACAAAGCCGAATGAGCACCCTGTTGCGATGTGCAATGCTGTTACACTTTGCGCAAATCTGTCAAAAAGTGGACAGAGGACAGATTAGTTATCAGCCATTATGGATTTTACAGTTGGCTAGGTAGCGTTGACTTTGCAACCTCGATTCCAAACCACAAGGCAAATATTGCAATGGTTGTTGCTTAGCGACAAGATTACATTGTAATTAGAAACTTTTCAAGAAAAATTTTATGTTTGCTATTTTTTCAAATAGGCAATGAAAATGTGGAATTGCAGAACGGCCTCTTGTATCCCAGAGTGGAGGTAGGGTGACAAACTCACTCTACTCTCTCTTATTTATCCGTCATTGCAGTAGAAGAGGTGCACGTGAACGTTTAAAGGAGTCTGGGCCGAGATAAGTTCGCGCCAAAACTCTCTGAAATTCTCCGAAGCAGCTGAGCTTGGCTCATTAGAGTAAAATCGCGTTAGTCGTTAGAAATGCATTCCAGAAAGTGACAGAAAACGCTTCCAATCATTTTTGCCTCAATTTGGAGATCTTATCGGTGCCTTCGACATCAAATTTTTAGTTTAGTAAAAGTCATGTTACTTCTCCTCTCCTCACGAATGTATGAATTAGCTACATTGTTTCTACTTTCAGTAAGCATTCAACATTCTACCCAAATCTACTTCAACTATCTACATCTTGTTTGTTACCACCTACTAAGAGTGGAATGCAGTTTGGAACAACAACTACCTTTAGAAAAACAAGAGGTATCAAGCTCATTACAAAATATTGGATAAAATTAATGAAATGCATCAAATTTTATAGATTGTTATTACTTTATTTTTAAGTTGCAGATTTGGACTATTTTGGTTACTTCCATTGTTACAAAATTGGATATTAGGCTCAGCTTTTCAATTAATACCTTAGCAGACGCTGCAATAATCGAGAAAATACTCAAGTAATACCATTTAGCATTTAGATGCCGTCTTCAGTCTTGTAAATTCCATATTTGTGTGCTTAGGGTAGTTTAGTCCATCGCTAGCTCTTCCGTAGCTTCAGTTACAGTGGCGAGAGGGCACAAGCGGGCAGTATCGCCTTTCATGCCCACTCGAAAATGGCCTAAAGTTTTTTTATTGTCCTTTTCTTTTTCCCATATAACCCCTCTGTTTCTCTCATTTCCCCTTTATTTCTCGGTTTTGCCTTGCCCCCTATTTGCCTTGTGCAGGGTCCCTGAATGCAAAGAACAGTAAAAGCCATTTGTCATTTCTTGAGAAAATATATGCAAACTTTACGTCTAGACTTCTAGAATATGGTTGAAAAGAATGGCAGTGTTTACGTGAAAGTAGTTTATTGCGATGTCTTTCTCCTATGCTTGGTGAAAGTAATCCGTGGGTCGCCAAAAGGCTCTCTTTCATCTTCCTTGTCATTCATTTCCAGGGTGGACTTGCTCTACGTCTCGCTCTTGATCAATAAATATGGGAGGGGAAAGGAGGAAAGGGGGCAGGACACGGGAAAGGAAGAGAGAAAGGGAATAGAAAGGGGAAGGAGGAGTCTCGCTCTTGATCACTAAATACGGGAGGGGAAAGGAGGAAAGGGGCAGGACACGGGAAAGGAAGAAAGAAAGGGTAGAGAAAGGGGAAGGAGGAGTCTCGCTCTTGATCAATAAATACGGGAGGGGAAAGGAGGAAAGGGGCAGGACACGGGCGACTGACGAGCATTTCTACCCCGAATTGCTGCGACGCGTATGCGGAAAATCTAGGCTAGAAAAAAGTTTTGTACAGGGTTTTGGGAGTGATCCTCGGTGGTGTTCCTGAAAATTCCACATGGTGACTCTGTAGCCCAGGGCATCCAATCCGAAAAGTCAATATATCGTTATCCTTATAACATTAAAAAGAATTAATTTATATTAAAAATTGTCAAAAGAAATCAAAACCTCAATTGCTACAATATTTATTTGTTGGCAAGCTTGCGACCATTGATAAATTATGAATGATAAAAACAGAAAGATGTTATATTATAATTTTAATAAAATTTGGCGTGGAATTTATTGATTAAAAAAGGAATGCATTCATGAATCTAACTCTTCTAAATTCCATCTTTTGGACAGAAGAAAAACAATTTATTGTAGCAAAGAACTCCGTCTGACCCAAAATGTGATCTGAAAATCGAATTCAGGTTATTGATAATTGTTTAAGAGTTTGTTTAGTAACTTAAAGTTCGTTACTGTGAGCAATTCCCATCGATATGAAATGTTGGCGATCGATTACAAATTATGATTTGGGACTCCACTACTGCAAAGCATTGCCCTTTGGAGTCGAGAAAATATGTATTTTTCCATTGAGAGTAAAGACATTGGAACAAACCGTTGAGTGAAGCGTTGTTGTTGGGTCATATGTCAAATGAAAATGCACCCAAATAGTAACAATTGGAGAATTTTTGGGGGAATTAAGGGGCCGTAGACAACCATCATCTTTTGCCTTTGAACCCCTGTGATCCAGGATTTTTGCATAGCAGACTTACCAACATAAAGTTAAAGGGAATGTTAGCATATAAAAGTGGCTCAAGCCACTTGCAGTCAAATTCTAGCCTATCAGGTATCAGGATTTCCTGTTGACGTAGATCAGTTACCCAAATATGGTGCGGCACGTGTATCGGGCTATTGTCTTTGCAGGGCTATTTTTATCGAAGGCTTATATATGCTTAGATTCCCTTTAAATAGCTGAACTGCACTCGAAGTTTTTTGCAAAATGAAAGAATGCCACATGAAGCCCGCAAAAGGATCTTGGTTGAACAGGGTCCTATAAATTTTACGTTGTCACAAATCCCACTTGACATCCAATCTGATACATCTGATCTGATACAGATCCCAATGCAAATCCCGATCCCATTTCGTCGTGCCCCCCCCCCACACACGCACACAGACGAAGGATTTTAGTCAGTGTCACCAACTATTTTACTGTAAAGTCTTCCTGGTTTTCGTTGTTGCCAGAAAAGCTATCTGTTCTACCTTACCAGGAGAACTTTCGCATAGCAAAGCTTATTCTTTATCTTGATTTAACTACAGGGTGTCCCAAAAAAATGTTGCCCCGTTTGTCTGAAGATTGCGACAAAACGGGAAAAGATTCTCGCCAAACTATTGCATGATGGTGCTCTTCAGATATTCAATTAAAGTTTGCCACCATCCCCGTAAAAATCCGTTGAAAAATGATGGAGCTATGAGTATGACCTTCAGAAGACCAAATTTGCCTGATGACTGAAACCAGCGGTCGGCCATTTTGTCTTACTATTTAGCAGTGATAAGTATCTTCACGTGAGGTAAGAAATAATTTCTGTGAGGTCAGAAATAGTGGAGCTCTCCGAGGATTATCGGAATTTTCACGAGAACTATGACATTGGAGGATGCTGTTTCATTTTCAATCCATGAAGCTATTTATCGCTGCAAAATAGTAAGACAAAATGGCCGACCAGTGGTTTCAATCATGAGGCAACTTTCTTTGGTCTTCTGAAGGTGATAGCTCCATCATTTTTCAATGGATTTTCATGGGGATGGTGGAAAACTTTAACTGAACATCTGAAGAGCACCACCATTAAATGGTTGGGTGTGAATCTTTTCTCGTTCTNCATGAGGCAACTTTCTTTGGTCTTCTGAAGGTGATAGCTCCATCATTTTTCAATGGATTTTCATGGGGATGGTGGAAAACTTTAACTGAACATCTGAAGAGCACCACCATTCAAAAGTTTGGCGAGAATCTTTTCCCGTTTTGTCGCAATCTTCAGACAAACGGGGCAAAATTTTTTTGGGACACCTTGTATAATTTCGTCACCACCATATGTATTTCTATGTTTACAATACGCGCCGTGTTCTTCAGCTTCTGCCAAATGATTCCAGAAAATTTCTAATCCTTGATAAAACCCCAACTGAGTTTCAACGAATTTGGTTCTAGTTCCTAGTTCACAGCACATTTCAGCTTCCTGGAATTTGATATAAAGGTTAAGTATGATGGCTCTGGTTTCAGAAAGAGATTATTACTTTTTGAGTCTCTTTCTAAAACATCTTTTGTGCCCTTGGCAACAAATTCGAAACTTCTGGTGTGCTGATGTGTGGCTGTCATGTGTTGGTTTTGCGTTAATTCCAAATTTGGAAATTTCATTCAAAGATGCTCTAAATCTGACGAAAAAATTTCTATTTCTGTAAACCTTTGACCAGAGGCAACAGATATACACGTGTAGCCCGTAAGGAGCGTGGGTAAGTTTGAGAGTTTGTGGAAGTAGAAAAGGATGTCTGGCTTAGGCCAGCCTTCAGGCTTCTGTTGAGAAGGGGGTCATGATAGATGATAATTGAAAAATCGAGCTTTGAGACCTAGAGATGTGTTCGTCAACAAAAAGGTACACGTATGCTTTTACAATTTCATGCCACAGTTTCCCTTCCCAAATTTCACCAGATTTGGACTCATGATCCAAACCTCTTCTCTAGCAAATAAAATGGTTATAGTGATAGAGCCTCCAACGCCACTCAATCGAAACTCTCGCATAAAAATGTATAAACATATCGCTTGATCCAGGCTTTTTTGTGGACATAAACTAGAATGACAAAACGTCTGCTGAATAGTTACAAATGGGTATGGGAACACAGTGCTCTACATAGTCCTTACCCCGAAGGGAACAAAGGCATCAAAATTCCCCCCAACACTTATTCTTCTCTAAAGGTTTTTCATTAGTAGACCTGAATGGGTGTAAAAACATTAGTTTTGTGGTTGTAAATGAATTTTGACGAATTCAGAAGAACAACTACCCCCTCTTGGCTTTGCTAAAAACTCGGAAATCCCCATTAATCAATGCAATTTTCTTATTTAGAATTGACTAAAGTATCTACAAATGATTCATAACCAAATAACCACAAAAGCATCCCCTCACCTGACTCACAATAAATTCAAACAGAAGTGGAGCTCATAGGCTGAGTGATCATTCAGTGAGTGGTGCACTTTGCTGAAACCTGCGAAGTAAACTTGGTTGAGTTTGGAAAACAGTCACAGAGCTGCGAGCAAGAAAAGGAGGTGCCTTGGGGAGTTCAGTGCATATATTGAATCGGTTAGAACATAGTAACCTTTTAGTTGTGTTTTCGTTTTCAACAGTTAGTTGGTTTGTTCTACGTTTAAGGTAGAAAGTAGTATTAAGTAGTAAGTAACAAGTACATGAACGGAGATAGAGGATCAAGTCTAAGATTAGAATAAATAAAGGCCAAGTGCCACTTATGCTCCTATCGTTTTAAACCACTTTTACACTGTACTGGCACAAATTTGGATCTGCAGCAAAAGTGTTACAGATCAGCCTCAGCCCACGGGGGAGGGGGGTTCTTCCATAGTAAAGGTAACTAGGGATGTGCCGCGAGCAAGGGTATACTTTTTCGGACTTCTAGTCTAGCCAAGGGTATACTTTTTTGCAATTTTGGCCTACAGCGGTCTAGCCAAGGGTATCATTTNACCCCCCCCCCCCGTGCCTCAGCCTCGCTCCCGTTTGCACTGCTACTGCAGCTACTGCAGATCCGTGAAACTTTAGTTCCTTCTGTATATACATGGGTAGTTAGACACTGCTGGTGTGCTTCTATGGAGAAGAGCTGGATACTATGTATCTGCGCAGGAAATTTTTTATAGTACTGCGGAGGAGATATCTGCTGGGGAAATTTTTACAGTACTGCGGAGGAGATATCGGAAGCGAAGAGAGAAGGAGAGAGAAGAAATTTTAATAGTTTTAATAGTTTAATATTTTTGTTCTTTCGATATCTCCTCCGCAGTACTGCAAAAAAAATTCCCCCGCAGATACATAATATCCAGCGCTCCTCCATAGAAGCACACCAGCAGTGTCTAACTACCCATGGTATATATAATAATTTCGTTGTTTTTGTTGCCGGAGGGAGCAGTGAAAACTCTTTCGAGCCAATATAACCGATCCACTTTTAAATTCGCTTTAATTTTCATTTTTCGTTTTTATTTATTTATAGCTGGGTAAAGTTATCAATTATATACATTGCTTTGCATACTGCCCTGTAAAAAGAAAAAGGTAAAACCCTAAATTACAATTCAAATACATTAACTAAGATTAATTGAGAAAACAAAGTAAAGGTATAATGATCAGAAGAGTATTGAAAATCTAAAAGGGTTCCTACATGTTCTGGAGTTTTCGAGACAGGATTTAAATTGTTTTAGTGTTTTCGATAATTTTGATTTTGTGTCCAGGTCATTCCACAATTTGCCCCTCTAGAATAAAAGCATTTTTGGCCACATGTTGTTCGTAGAAACGGGACACAGAGATCGGTTTCAATGTTCCTTCTTTTGTTAATACCAGCCGCGGATTTAGGGGGGTGCAAGTGGAGGCAACTGCCCCCTCCCTTTCACGATGAAAATTCAGCTTGGCGCCCCTTTTTTGGCGCGAAAAGCGCCCCTCATCCTAACTCTAACGCACAATTTGTTAACTGTTTCGATTTAAATATTGGGGAAACATATAAATCAAGGCGTTATTTAGTAGTAAATCAAAGGATTTTCTTAAAAAGGGTCCAAAAATTATGATTGCCCATGGTGTGAATAACAGGAAAGCCACATTTCTTTCCAGTCACTCCCTATCGCATCAAACATGCCTTGTGTCAAATTATAAGTTCATTTTAGATCAACTACGGTACATTCTCCACCCTCTGTCTTGTAATTGACAGTCTTGGGTAACCCATAGGTCCTATCTGGACATATCTGGAAAAGACAAGAATTTAATCTTCTTCGACTGTCCAAAACTGGTTCAAGGATACCGATTTTGATAAGGTGACGGAAGTTAAGGTTGTTTCTTATCGTTGTGAGGCTGAATTTAATCAGACTTAATCATTTCTAATTGCGTAGTTATGATGTCTTTTTTGGCGAGCTCATGGGACAAGGCGTGTCACAAATATTGGTTCTCTCAACCGTCGGACGTATTTGATTTAGAGACATTTTTGGTCTTCATATTTGACGTGCACACGCGCATTGCTATTAGAAACGTTCACGTACCAGTATGGTTTTAGACTTGCCTCAAGTCGATCTTCAGACCATTTCCTTGGATCCGCCATTCCAATATTCCGCCAGGAGAGCTCGAGAGATGAAGAGACAGACTTGGGGCAAGTCTAGTACAGTACGGTTTTGAACCACTGCGAAGTTGTTATTCCATGAATCCATTAATCCATGCAAATTCTGAAATTTAGAAGATGTTTATCGCTTCTACCCCTTTGATTCTACCAGAAATGTTCTTCAAGTGCTCAAATTGTCTTCTCATTGTAATAACGCTTTCCAGAAAATCCAGGCTAAAACGACATCAAGCTTTTAGAAGCATGCAAAATCTCACCGAAGTGCTGATAACTGGAGGGGGTTTGGCAATGGAGTAATACTGCAGTAGAAGGCCTTGTGGAACAGTGAAGTTATCCTCGGACTTTGCAGGCAAAATAGTCATGCAGACAGGGTTCAAGCTGAGTTTGAGCCCCACCATTTAAACATGATGTAATGACAAGGGATTGCGGACTCCATTGGGTCTTTTTTACTTCTGCAATCCCAGTGGTTGCCGGTTGGCGGTAATAAACGCAACTTCACCTTCGCCTTCACTTCAGAGGTATATGGGGACATGGTGCATTTAACGATGGATGTATCTTTTCAGACATCCAGTCTATTCTATCAACGGTATATCTTCTGGAGATTGTGGTCTCATTTCAAGAACAGAAGATTCAGCAATTTTGGTCTAAAAGTAGCCAGCGAGTGTTAATGTGGTTGCAAAAATTAGTGCATACAAAGATATGACGTTGCTAGTTATTTGTGTAACCAAATAAACCATCATTATACTGCCACCAGAAGTATACTTCACAAAAACTTAAAATCTGCCAATTAACACACACACACCCCTCCCCCAATTCCTCTATGTACCAAAAATACTCTTTTAGTGTACCAAACTTTCTGGATTTAAGCAGAAGAATTCGCATATTTTCAATTGATGCGCTGCCTTTAGAATTGAGTCGTTTTACTGTCACCTATTTGTTGTGGTCAGGTGACTGACTGTCCAGCCATCTCCCAGACACGAGTAACTCTCCTCAAGGCATTTGGATACCATAATTTTATGAGTAACAGTATTACCTTATGTAATCCTATATACATTTAATTGTGATCACTGCAACTTTAAATCGTTTTATGGCTGAGGTCAATTCTAAAAACAAACCAAAAACCAAACTAAAATCCCGATGCTGATGGATCTATTATGTGATTCTATGAAGGCATCTTTTTTGTGGTNACTGCAGTAGAAGGCCTTGTGGAACAGTGAAGTTATCCTCGGACTTTGCAGGCAAAATAGTCATGCAGACAGGGTTCAAGCTGAGTTTGAGCCCCACCATTTAAACATGATGTAATGACAAGGGATTGCGGACTCCATTGGGTCTTTTTTACTTCTGCAATCCCAGTGGTTGCCGGTTGGCGGTAATAAACGCAACTTCACCTTCACTTTCCTTCAGCGGTATATGGGGACATGGTGCATTTGACGATGGATGTATCTTTTCAGACATCCAGTCTATTCTATCAACGGTATATCTTCTGGAGATTGTGGTCTCATTTCAAGAACAGAAGATTCAGCAATTTTGGTCTAAAAGTAGCCAGCGAGTGTTAATGTGGTTGCAAAAATTAGTGCATACAAAGATATGACGTTGCTAGTTATTTGTGTAACCAAATAAACCATCATTATACTGCCACCAGAAGTATACTTCACAAAAACTTAAAATCTGCCAATTAACACACACACACCCCTCCCCCAATTCCTCTATGTACCAAAAATACTCTTTTAGTGTACCAAACTTTCTGGATTTAAGCAGAAGAATTCGCATATTTTCAATTGATGCGCTGCCTTTAGAATTGAGTCGTTTTACTGTCACCTATTTGTTGTGGTCAGGTGACTGACTGTCCAGCCATCTCCCAGACACGAGTAACTCTCCTCAAGGCATTTGGATACCATAATTTTATGAGTAACAGTATTACCTTATGTAATCCTATATACATTTAATTGTGATCACTGCAACTTTAAATCGTTTTATGGCTGAGGTCAATTCTAAAAACAAACCAAAAACCAAACTAAAATCCCGATGCTGATGGATCTATTATGTGATTCTATGAAGGCATCTTTTTTGTGGTATCTGTAGATGGGCGGTAACTGTGAATCATTCCAAAGCATTGCCCGTGCTTCGTTTTTCATCTACCGGGTGAGTCAGAAAAAGACTCCCAGTTTGGAAAGCCACTGCTCCCTGAATATTAAAGCAATAATATCCAGAACTATCTTGTTTTATTGCCAATATGTTCGATTAGGTTCAGTAGTTTACCCGGCTTTAATCGGCCCTTCGTTCCTGTAGATATTGGAGATTTTCTGTAGAATGCCCCTTCAAAAATCCTGTAAAAACGAGTGAAAACAACGAGCAAATTTTCCTTGGTTTGCCTTCCTGAAAATGATTACACTCACATCTATTCATGTATTTTGTCCTCTTGGGAGAATGGAATCTCCCCATAAGCGTACGGGGCGGCAGCCCCCCAATGTTGGAAAAATCGTCAAAAATCAGCCCTAATCGGGCAAAAATCTGCCCTCAGTCGGGCAAAAATGTTGGTAAACACTGGACTTTGTGTCGGGCCGCCCCCCTAGATTTCTTCTTCCCGTACGCTTATGAATCTCCCTGAATAGGTTATTGGTGCTAGGGGGAAGACTTGTTCATCCTCCCAAGAGGATAGCACGTGCTAAAGCGTGCAGAAGTCATTGCTGCATACATATCCATCTTTTATAAGCTACAGCAAGCTTTCATAAATCATATTGTATTGACTATTCTATCATGTGACCCTTACTACCTAATTGGTATAACGACACCAAGCCTACGCCAAAGTTTTCTGCAGTAAGCCATTGCTACGCCAAATGTAGACCAAACCATACCATTGCTACGCCAAAAAGTAGGCCAACCCTAGGCTAAAAGGTAGGCCAATGGCCTAGGCTACGTGTTGTTTTAGGGAAATTTGTTCGTGATTTTAAGCACGTTTTGGAGGTGTCTTGATGCTTTCTCGAGAAAATCTCTTCATAATTTCAGAATGGAGGGGCCGATTTAAGTCAGGTAAAATTCAAAATAGATTTGAACATTTCTACCATTAAACTTTATATTTGCCGATTCCATCCTCTTGATATCCGGGGAGCCATGACCTTTCAACCGGGGATTCTTTTTATTGACTCGTCCGGACTCGTCAACCTCTTCCCCAGGGCCTTTTGTCATATTTGGGTGGACTTTTCGTCTCCGTCCCAATATGAAAAAGGCCCTGGGGACGAGGTTGAGTGTATATGGGCCCTAGATCTGAAATCACAAGGATGCAGATTTTTATCTGAAACTAACATTGCCACCTTTTTGTTGTGTATAAAATATACGTAGCCTATGTTTGGCTTGGCTGATGTTTTTGTTGGGCTTCACTTCCAAATATCCTGGTTTAGTATTTATTGCCTTTTTAAGTAGACATGACATGAACTAAAAACACTTAATATTTTCGGAACCGTTTACACCAAAAGATTGATACCACATTTTACGTACATTTTTAGATTTTAGGACAAACTGTTCGAAGATTTATCATTTTATCGTGGGTTGGGCTGTATTATGAAGAACTTTAAAGAGCGCGAATTCTAAAGGAGATTTCCACTGTGTTTTATAAAACTC
>REGL01000426.1:135598-151312 GCA_004194395.1 Aurelia aurita complex sp. Pacific | reverse complement strand
TCGTCTAGTTTGTATTGAATTCGAAAGAATTCGTATCTGATCCCGAGTGTTGTACCCAAGGCTATTTATAAAATTTAAATTGGTTTTACTTGCCATTATCTTCCACTCATTGCGCTTTTCTTTTTTGTCGGAGCTTTCGCCTCACTTCTGAGGCCTCTTCAGCGACATCTCTTCAGGCCTCTTCAATTGTGAAACCGATTTTTTCAAAACAGTTCAGGCCTGGAAGCACTTGAGGTGATGCCCTGAGGTAGGAAAAGACAGTTTTATTCCCTGACAAAATATGCTGTCACATAAAGACAGATTTTCGTCTGAAAAATGTAAATGTGCTATGGCATCTGAAGATAGGCCATACCTACTAAAACGTCAATGAAATGATTAATAATTTAATCAATACACCTAACCGAGATATCAGTGGAAAGAAGATAGATTGTGCTTTCAGATGGTGTACGTCAAATTGACTCAAATTTTATTATTTTGTCAAGAATTTCGAATAAAATTGGGTGTTGCGTTTTTTCTGAAACACCTTGTAGAAATATAGCTACTATACTAGCTAAGCTACTTTTAACTCCGTTGATTTACTTTGAAGATTGTTACTTTCCTTATTTTTACTTCATTTATGCAGGGATGTATGCACAATTTTGCCGTAAGAATAATTGCAATGCAATGCAATTTTAGGGGAAAATATATTTAAACTACATGTATAAACCATTTACAGGCCAAAGCAAAACGTCTAATCTTGAAAGACCCCATGTAAGAGTTGACTCTTAAAAGTACTCTTAAAACTTTATTCCAGGTTTAGCAGACGGGTCTTCTCAGCATTGCTGAATGCAGATCTTAACACTATTAAACTACTTTTAGTATATTTCCTCAAAGATTTTGCCGCAAGATTTTATCTAGCACTCTTCTAAAGCTTGTCTCAAATTAAATGTCACATGAAAATATCCGTGAATAGAAATGATCGAAATGTTTCACCAAACTAATTTTGCGTTTTCGCAAATTTCTTGTGACATCAGATTTAAGACATGAGTGGATCGTATGATCCTCATTGAAAATCTCTGAAGAGAGTGTCCCAAAAAATGCTCCCGTTTTAAAAATCACCAAAATTCTTTTATAAAACTTATCGTAAATTTCATTTTTAATCTCTTTTTTCCGATGATTAAAGTATATTTAAAGAAGACAGAATATTTGTTTTCTTTTCTTAAAGGGTATAAAATGACAGATCGAAAAATCTTACTCTTAGCTATACTTTTCAAGCAACATCTAAACCTTCCCCAGGAATCATTCTCTTGAGATTATTCCTCATGTTTCAAGTCTACTATGATGATAGTTTGTATTTCTTTCTGACATTTATGATGAAACTGGAAGCCTAATGCACAAAAAAGAATTTAATTTGGTAATCATCAGTGCTTTTTGCAGTAAACTTCAAACCAGGCAGCCCTAAAATAAGCTACATTTGCTAATGATTAAACGAATGACACGATCAACATACTTGTAACTCGAGAAAATAATTTGGTCTTTGATCTACACGCCAAAAAGATATTTAAAGATCGGTCATGATTTAATCAAATTTTGGTGATTTTTCAAACAGGATTGCTTTTTTCGGGACACCCTGTACAATGTATTTTTATATTGTACTTCTAAAATAAAACGAATAAAGTATATTCCAAGTAATAACGGTTCCTTGGAAGGTAGTTTCAACGTCATCTTATATTGCTTACTGATAGCTAAATAGGATGCTAAAGTTTGCTGCCATGGATTAAAAGTAGATGATAAGATTGTAATGTGTGAATCTTTAAAGTTAGGGGTCAGAGGTTTGAAGTAATAAAGAACATTGTAATCTAAATTGAATGACTCTGGGTTCAAATCGAAAATTTTATTTTGTTGTTGCACCGTACATTTAATAACGTACATTTATTAACCATCATGAGAAATATCATACTTCATACCCCGACGATCTTCCAGGGATTTTGTTTGTAAGGTTGGTCGATGTTTTTAAGGAGCTTCAAATTATTCAGTAATAACAATGGCGCTTCTGCTTGAGAAAGATTTCGCATTGATACACAGTAAATCCCTGCAAATATGAACCTACAAACATAAGAACCTAGATGCTATTTTTCCTAAATTATGCACCTTGTAATTAAGAACCTGTTTCAGTTTGATGAAAAATATATTCTTATAGCAGGTGTAGCAAAGTTGATTTTGGATTGTCATTATTAAGCTCATTTTTATCCCAGTGGGCTCCCTGCTGTTTGTAAGCTTAGAATTTGTTATTAGGTACATTATAACTTTGCCACAACAAATAATAGGGCTGAAGGTTCTAAAACGGCCTACGCAAGGCACTCTTCGAATAAGAACCTTGTTATTAGTCTTAGTACCTTTAAAATATGAACCTATTTCAGCCTGGCTCTCAAAAAAGTAGATTCTTATATGCAGGGATTTACTGTATTTTTGAAATGTAAGTTTTATAATTTTTGCTATACGATTTTGAAAACAGTGGATACATCTTCTGACTCACCCGATATTTAATTTCCATTGTGCATCAATTAAAGAAAACTCTTTCTTTCATAAACAAAGACACTTTTGGTCATTGAAAGGCTGACAGTTTAGAACCAAGGAAACTGGCCAAGTTATCCATTTCCTCCCACTTTAACTTATCTCTCTACCCTGGGTATCACAGCCTCGAAAAAATCAAAAGAGGGGGGAAATCGGGGAGGAGAATTTTTTTAAAATCTTTCTTGTTGGCTCTGGTCAGTGGTGGAAGAAATAGTTGCCTTCCTTGGAAGCAACGTCAAACTAAAATCCTTCCTTTCGTTGTTTTATCAATGTTCTTCGTGCCAGATTTCAATTGCACAACACACATTTCAATTTCGTAGGCATGTTAGGGTCACTTGGAATAGTCGAGAATTGCAGTTAATAGCTTCCTTGGACCACACAACTGTAAATGGGCAGAGAATAATCCAAACACCGTTTTCCTTTCTCTTTAATCTTTCCTGGCTTTTATTCCTTCCTTTGCTATTTATATTTTCAATCGTTGTTCTCACTTTTATCCTATCTTCTTTCCATCCTTTCATCCTTCGTTGTTCCCCTTCTCCTTTTTGTGTCTTTCCTTTTTCCTTTCATTCCTTCTTTCCTACCTTTCTCGTTTCCTTTCTTTTCTTTCCTTCTATTCCACTTTCTATCTTTCCTCCCCTGTTTTTCCTTCTAGACAAACAAGCTTCCTGCGAAGCTGCTTCGCGCATTTTTTCCACCTCTGGCTCTGGTACCCAATGGTACTATTTTTCCCACTCCACCGTACTTTTCCACGAGTTATAGGGGCTCCATCTCCAAATTTCGGTCGAAACGGTGATTGTGAAACTTTTTAAAGGGCCATATCACACAGACATTTACCTGTTTTTACGAAAATGCAAGCATCATTTTGAAGATAAATCTTTGTACTTTACAAAGAAAAAACCAAGCATTCATATCTTTTACGATTGCTTGGATATAAGTGGATTTTTAACGAGCATTTTTTGATGGCTTGGGTGAAGGCACCAAACAAACTGCAGAATACAATAGAGAACAATGGAAACATGCGGTGTTTACGGATTTGTTAACAGTTTGGCGACGCAGCCCCTGAAAATGCAGTTTAGTTCAAAGTTGTTCAAATTCATCTGTATATTTCAAATAAATTAATCCTTGTATTCCTCTACTTAGATGGCATATTAAAGATTGGACAAATTGCACTGCTACTTGTGGTGCCGGTGGCACTAAATCTCCAATACTCGAATGTCGAAAACGAGGTCATGCGAACATTGCAGTCGAAGATGATGTATGTCAATTCGCTCCAAAGCCTGCTGAAGTCGTTTCATGCAATAAGAAAGATTGCAGTCCTCATGCAATTGGTCTTGGGTGGTCTGAGGTATGAAATATGTCTTGCGATTTTAACCTTCTTATGCCGATTGAAAACTTAGAGCTTTTTTCACTGAGTGACGCAAAGGAAAGGATGTTTCCGATGTTTGAAATGCTATAAAAAACAGCATAGTCTCAAAATCTTTAAAAAGGTTGGTGTTAGATTTATTGACCTATTTCTTTGAACTGAATGACTCCAAAGAAACTATTTTGCTATAATTCTACCATTGGACTTTTCTGAAATTTTCAATAGTTTCAAATTTTTGAGTGTTTACTTCTTTTTCAAGAATTCTAGGAAAAATTTTCAAAAAAAAACCGAAAACCATCGTAGTTTCTAAACTGTTTGACGCAACATGAAATAATTTTCAAGAAAACCATAGTTTACGAATGTCTACAATATGGTATTAAGTGCAAAAGGTTAATCACTCATCTGGTTTATGATTTAGAAATTTGATGACGTCACATCCTCAAATGAGTTGAACAATAGAATACGCTGTTATATCGAAAAAATTCAAATTTCTGAATAGTCCAATGGTAGAATTATAGCAAAGTAGCTACAGTTTCTTACAAGCCAATCAAGATTTGGAACCTATGCTATAAAAAACTGTTTCCAATGCATATCAAGCAGTTGAAAATTGAAATCGAAACACCTGTTGTGAAATACTCTTTTTCGTTTCAAAATATTCATACAGACTGGAAGATTCATCTGAATGTTTTTCAATCTGACCTGTTAAGAAAAAACAAAAGAAAATTAATTATCTAAGAACGTAAGGAGTTAAAACGTCTAATTCACAATATACGTTCATCGTTATAAAACCGAAAAGGAATAAGAGAGAAAAAGGGTATCGAAATTTACACTTCGTTCGATCGTTTCTGTTAAAATAAAGTGAAAATTAGTAACCTTGTGTGAGGCCAAATGTGTAATTTGACAACTATAAAAGAGGCGTGGTCAGTTTTTCCGTTTGGTTAGTGACTGGTTGAAAGATACTGGGTGTTAAGCCTCGAAATTTCCCTCGAATTACCACTTTAGGCTTCAACATTAAAGATTTGCGTTTTGGTTTGTCATTTTTGTAATGGTTGGAGGCATGCTATAATTCTCTTTGTTGCACGGCCGTCCGTGTGTGTGGTGCCAAATGTGTAATTTGACGGCTACATTTGTGACTCAGTCCAGCTTTGCGTTTGGTTAGTGACTGGTTGAAAGATACTGAGCGTGAAGCCTCGAAATTTATAACGAATTACCACTGTAATACTCAGCCTTTCAGGATTTGTGATTTGGAACTCAGGACAGGATTCGAACTTGTGATCTCGTTGATTGAGGCAGCAGTGCTCCTCACTAGGCCACATGATCTATTTTGTCCCCCTTCTTTTANGTTGGAGGCATGCTATAATTCTCTTTGTTGCACGGCCGTCCGTGTGTGTGGTGCCAAATGTGTAATTTGACGGCTATATTTGTGACGCAGTCCAGCTTTGCGTTTGGTTAGTGACTGGTTGAAAGATACTGAGCGTGAAGCCTCGAAATTTATAACGAATTACCACTGTAATACTCAGCCTTTCAGGATTTGTGATTTGGAACTCAGGACAGGATTCGAACTTGTGATCTCGTTGATTGAGGCAGCAGTGCTCCTCACTAGGCCACATGATCTATTTTGTCCCCCTTCTTTTATTGGATGAAAACAAACGAACAAACAAGCAAACAAACAAATGACTAGATTTATAAACTACGTGCCAACCATAGCGAGTTCCCACTATGAATGATAATTATAAACATATGAAACAAAGTTAGCTAATACACATATACACACTTCTACTTCTGTTTCTACCAGTATACTGAATGCCTTCTAAAAAGAAGCTTAGCATCAGTTTCTAAAATGATAATAAAAAAGAAAGAAAATCAATTATGTATATATTTTTTGTTTTAATTTTCTAAGTTAAAAGGAATCTAAGCATATATAGGCCTTTGATATATATGTCAAGTATTGAACTTGGGTTTGATGAAGCTTGAGCCATTTTTTTTACTTGAACATAATAAAAGTGTGTCATTGTACAAATCTTTCATGTTGCATTTCCTGCACTCTGTTTGTGAAAGCTTCTAGAGTTTGACTAGCAGTCACATTCGAATGTAAGCCTCTTCATTGTATGACTGTACGTGGTAGGAATGAGGACCTAACATAATCTGTTTTTGTTTGAAGCTGTATTAGTTTCTCATTTCTAACAGAATACTTCAGATGATCTTTAGTTGAGTAGACGCAAGTCCATATATGATCTTGTATAACATTGTCAGTCAGTCTGGCGTCAATTCTGCGCTGTTCTAAGCTGCTCCAGGGACTTACTTACGAACGCACACACACATTAAATAAATACAGACCCTAACCTAGCAAGCACAAAGTTGTTGTTTCCAGAGGATGCTAAATTTCCTTATTTATAAGATCAAAACGCTTGGATGATTTTATGTATCGTAGCTCCAAGAATCATTCTGTTGATGATATGGAAATTCAACACTTCCATATTAAAGCACTGTCCTCTTTTGGTGCTTATAGGTAGCTGTAGTCGTCGCTGCAAAGCCCTTTTTTGTATACATATCTACCTAGCATCCGAAGGTAGTTTTAGGACGCTGAGCAGCTGAGCTTATCAAAGCAGCGTCCTGGTCCTTCCTCTCGATGTGACCACACCTCGTGATTCCTCTAGCCTGGAATTATAGAGAGTAGGCGACTCTCCTCACACTTTGTAGCAGGTTCGGCAGGGCGAGGACTTGAAGCACCAACGTTCAGATTGGTAGTCAAACGTGCTACCACTGAGACATCCCAGCCAGGCCATTTTTCAAGTCTGATAACAAATCATGTCCGTTGGTTATTTCTGGTAAGCCTCTAAGTAGACAGGTGATTATTACCGATGTCTGCTCACTGCTTTATAGCAATGAAGTGACGAATTAGCAACAGAGATTTAGATGCATCTCTTAAAACAGTAGCAGTACCTAGCTTTGTGGCTACCAGTAAATCAAGGCAAACCGCTCGTCATACCAAACAATTCTAGTTATTTCTTGCGTATCCTTAAGGCTAGCACGAGTCTTTACTACTTCTTTCTTGCCTCTGGTGCAACTTGTGAGCAGGAAGAATGAGTCAGTATCATTTCCCTGTGGTAAATTAAAGTCCGTCTAAAATTAGCTGTCACCTGAGATTTACAATAACATCTAATTTGAGACAGATTATAAATCAAACAATTTTTAAGGACAGAATAACTGTAGCTGTTGCCTGCTAGCCTAATAGGAATCTTTTGAATGAAGTTCAATGTTTTTAGATCTTATTTCGTCCTACCCTGGGTACCAGACTCTCTAACATAAGAGAGTCTGGTACCCAGGGTAATTTCGCCCATGTGTACTATTTCTTCTTTTTCAAGGCGAGAAAACTTGTTCAGCTGACGATTGGTAGAAGGAAAGTTCTTAATAAGGTTTCTGTCATTTGTTGATGTTGTGACTATGGTTTTGCGAGGTAGTCAATTTTTTTTTTTTTTTGTATGCTCATAATATTTACAATATATCTAAACTACAAATACAACCTACATACACACAATCACATACGATTACACAACGATGCCACAGGGAGCATGGAATTTCACAACAACCCTGCGGCCATTTAAAATTAACTCAAAGTTTGTCCCAAAATAGACGCCAGGCCAGACATTCAGGAAAATTTCGATGAATATCGAGGTATGCATGAGTAATAGTGATTGTCGGAGGAGAAAGCCTTACCTGTTACTATTTTGGAACAGACTTTGACAACAAATGTAAAAGAAACAAATAACAAGACTATAAAAGAAAAATCACGTAATGAAAAAAAAAGGGAAACTGTTTGCGAGAGGAAACAATTGCAGCGATTTATCGGAAACGTTCTGATGCATGAATGTATTTCAGAGTTGCCTTGATGATTTCTGTATTCGAGACAATTGCAAAACTTCTTACACCCTTGTGGAAACTATCACGCCATTTCAACTCCTCTAGGATGGTCATTCTTTCTGAGATCAACTTACACCAGTATTCTGGGATCTGAATGTTTTGCAACTTTCTTGAAATTCTCATACAGTTATGAGAACATGTTTAACCGGTGAATGCGCAAAATCTCAGCACTTTGTTACCAACCTCGATTCCAGTGCTGTCAATGTCTTCAGCCTCCCTTCAGCGCACACCAGTGTCTTCAGCTGCCCTTCGGCGCACAACTGGCTGCCAATTGATACCCAGCGGCTCAAGGTTGGTTAATTACCCAACAGGCCTATTCTGTGAAACACAGTGTAGGTGTTGTGGCGCAGTGGTGTAATCCTCTGACATTGCAGCCAGAACAGTCAGGTGGACCGGGTTCGATCCCAGGTAGAGCCCCATCACTTCAGCGTCATGTCAAGGAGTCGCGGACTCGATTAGGCCTATTCTACTTCTGCGATCCCAGCGCTTGGCGCTAAAAACCGCAACTTCACTCTATTACTTTGGGTATTACGATTCAAAGTTATGTGTTACATTGTGAATTGTGGCATCAAGATCTTGCAATCTTGTAACCTGATGCTTTGGGTGGTATGAATGAACACTTGAATGCATCTTATGTATTGCAAAACCATGCTGACAGATTTTGTGAGAGGCTATCATCTTTTGATAAGAGTTATTCATCTTTCAGACACACCTTGCTATATTTTGCTGTTTAGATCGTCTGTTCATTTAGCATTGTCCATCATTAATTCTTCCCTTTGATGGGAAAATCTAGGCGTAGTCGAATCGAGATTCAATGCTAAAATTCAAAGAATCTCTCGCAAGAGATGCCTTGATGCCCTTGACGCCTTCTCTTTCAACATTGCTCATAAAGATGCGTTTGCACTTTAAAAGGGGTCATGTTACGTTTAAAGTATTGCGATCGTGGGAAGCCATGGCACTTCTTGATTTTGGGCAGCTTTTATCAGAGTTATGTGATACAAGTCCCTTCAGAGTTATGCGATACTGGAAGAAAAAGAAGATGAATAAAAATATGATAAGGATTTCCATTTATCAGAATAAATAGTTTTTCAAGTTATAGTTTCCCAGTACTGGGGTTCTCAACTTTTGGCGATCTGACAATGGAATCTGTTATAAGCGATATGTGTCAACAACAAAATAAAGTATTCTCAAAGCTTTAGTAGAAATACTTTCAGAGTGTCGGTAGGTCGAAAAACAGCGAAATTCTACATACGTTCAAAATATATTTTTCAACATTTGATCCGTTTTTTATCTTTTAAAAATTCTCAAAAATGTTTTACCGCCGTGACATTTAATTTATTTTCAAAAAGATAAGGCCTGTATTTCGTCGTTTGTCTTTGTTTTAAACGTCTGGTTCTTCGAAAATATTTTTTGTTTATAGTACATAACCATATATTTTAAACATTTTGCCGATAAAGTATATTTTTCGTCTTGGGAATACTTAAATCTAATTTTGTGACACGAAACATGTTGACCAAACGATGACTGCTATTTTGGCCTTTGTAAAATCGTAAATATTGTGGTGAATTGGTTAAAATATTTAATATTCAGACATAACAATCATTAAATTGATTATTATTTTCTATTTTCAAAAGAATGACTCAAAACTGTTTTTCAAAATTTTTTGGAAGCCTCTAAAGAATATCATCTTACGTGGACAAAATTTGTAAAGAATATTTTCCCACATGGACCAAATCTTTAGGAAAACATATTTTGACTTAATTTAATGAATGAAACGCAAATCTGTTTTTAAACTGTTGATAAACAAATTGACGGGACACCTTTTGTTTGTGGAATATATTTTTGAATATTTTTCACAAGTTTGATACAAGCTCTCTCGGTTGCACTTGGAGTTTTGAGTCGGCTATAAACATAGATACTTGTTTTAGCAACTCTTTATTTTGCCTAAATCCGTTTTAAGGCACCTAGTCCTGATTGGAACAGCATAGGGCTCAAATTTTTCAAATCTTTAGAAAGTTTGGTGTAAAATTCTATTACCTTTTTCATGGAATTGAATGGTTTGAAAGAAAGTTACACGTATCTTTTTTTATAGGAAACTGCCCATAAGAAACTCAACTCTGAGATCGCCAAAAAATTAAGAAACTCCAGTATTGGGAATATTTAAGTTAAGAAACTATTTATTTTGATAAAGGAAATCCTTGACCATATTTTTACTTTTCTTTCACTCGTTTCCTGTATCATATTACTCGTAAGGTGCTTGAGTAATGTCTAAACATCGGAAAATGCCTTGTTTTGAAATGTTCACGAGGGCACAGGTAGTAAACAGTAAGATTGCTATGGAACTTCTAAGAAACTCGTAAGAAACTCTGAGTACTCAAAATCTGATAATTTTAAGAAACTTTCAGTATACTCATTTTTTTTATGAGAAACCGCTTATAAGAAACGGTAGGCTCAATTTTTCGAAAGTTAAGAAACAACCCTACCTGGGTTTAAAAAGCTAAGAAACTTTTGTAATTTACAGTTATAATTTTCCTGTCGCAGTCAAAAATGTTTGACACTGTATACAGTTATAGCATGAGCGATAGGACACCAAGTGTGTGCCACCTTAACGTTATTTTGGTAGCGAGCCACCTTAATCAATTGTTTTTAGTGTTTTTGCCTATTTTTACTTGGGAGTGAGCCACCTTATCGCGGTACTTTGGGAACCCTTTAGACAAAGCAAGATTAACTCTACACTTCTTGCATTAAGAATATAAGAAACACGTAGGAAACTTTTGGTAGGAAAATGGCCCAATAATTTAAGAAACTGCCTACCAGCCCGGACCTTAGTTTCTTATAGAAAAATGAGTGTACTGGCTCAAATTCTTAGTTTCCCATAAAAAAATACATATAGTGTACTTTGTTGTAAATATTTTCAAAATGGCGGTATTTTAAACATTTTCGAAAGAATTCATGGAAAATTGTGAAAAATTAGAATCATCGTAAATCCTAAATCTATAGAAGGAACATGATGCAATCTTCAAAAAAATTCAAAAAGATTCAGAATCGAACGATATTTCGCTACATTTTGTAGAATTTTCGAACGTGCACAATAGTGATAGAAGCTCTAACGCCACTCGATCGAACTTTGCGTATAAAAATGAACAGTTTACAGACAGTTTACAACGGTCTACAATATGGCGGTAACAAGAAATCTGCAGCTCTTCTGGTTTGGAATTTAAAATTTCGATGACGTCACAGCCTCAAATATGAGAAATGCCACCATTTTGAAACTAATCAAGATGTCAAAATTTTTCCACGATATATTTACAAAAAAGTTCCCTGAGTTGCTTTGAAGTTTCAAAGAAAATGTCATTTCAAAGAAATTTTACACCCACTTTTTTAAAGATTTCAGCACTTTGCTGATTGGAACATTTACAAGGTCGTTGCTTTTTATAGAAAAGTCTTTGTCATGCCTTATAAAATGTCAAGCATATTTGAATAATTGAACCAAAAGAAAGTTCAGGCATTTGAATAACCGTAGTTCCTAGGGTACTGGATAGATTTGAATGAGTCAAGCTTTGCTTGGTAGTTGGTAGCAGAAAGACTGAAGCATTTTGGGGATTTTTCTTGTATTTTTATGTGCAAAGAAACAGGTGAATTCGACTTCACGAAAGTTGTATGTTGAAAAATGGCTGAATAGGGCCTAAAACACTCGATAACTTGTAAGGAATCTCTCTTGCTGAAAAAGATGCAAGGGCTTAATCTCTCTCAAGAGTTAAAGTAAATGAAGAAAATGAATGTTGAAACGAAACCAAAATTCGATTCATTCAAATTCATCTGACGGGTATCCCAAGAGAGGGTATGGGGCAGATNCTGATATATTGAACTGTTCAGCATCCTCTCCCCCCGTTCCCCCCACAATCAATGTTGAAAAATCCGAGAACCTCCCTCGACACGTCACCAACATTGATAAAGGGGGAGGGGGGATCTTCAATAGTCAGATCTTAAATTTTGAGTTTGTCTCAAACTATTTTGTCCATGATTGTAGATAGATTGGAATGAGTCAAGCTTTGCTTGGTAGTTGGTAACAGAAAGACTGAAGCATTTTGGGGATTTTTCTTGTATTTTTATGTGCAAAGAAACAGGTGAATTCGACTTCACGAAAGTTGTATGTTGAAAAATGGCTGAATAGGGCCTAAAACACTCGATAACTTGTAAGGAATCTCTCTTGCTGAAAAAGATGCAAGGGCTTAATCTCTCTCAAGAGTTAAAGTAAATGAAGAAAATGAATGTTGAAACGAAACCAAAATTCGATTCATTCAAATTCATCTGACGGGTATCCCAAGAGAGGGTATGGGGCAGATTTAGTTGGCTCCAGCGATGTGAATTTAACTTTAATCTATGGTTTATCACTCTCAAAATGTTCCTCGATAGTTAGATTGAACATAGATACAAAATTATGCAGATTTGGTTGGCTCCAGCGATGTGAATTTAACTTTAATCTATGGTTTATCACTCTCAAAATGTTCCTCGATAGTTAGATTGAACATAGATACAAAATTATGCAGATTTGGTTGGCTCCAGCGATGTGAATTTAGCTTTAATCAATGGCTAATCACGCTCAAAATGTTCCTCGATAGTTAACTTGAACATAGATACCTTTTTCGTTGATATTGGTGCTTTGAGAGCAGAAATATCAATCTGGAATTCTCAAATTTGCATCCACCTCCAAACCAGAGCTTTGGCGTTTTGGCTTGAAGCACATCGAATAAATCGAGAATAGCCTTGACAAAATTTGAAAAAATTAGATCAGATTCAATTCTGATTGCTAGAAGTCACCCATTGTGCAGTTTTCTTTAGTTCACTTTGATTTTCGGTTGTTGATGGAACGAGGCTAAGGCGTAGTCATGGCAACCTTCGGCAGTTGAAAATTCTCATTGCTGTGGTAAAGCTAGTGCGAGTTAAGTGGCCTTCAAAATGAGGAACTCCTGGTTCACAGTGAAAGGTTCATATCATTGATTCTTGGATTGAGGAAAGAATCATTTGGATACTTGTGGCTTTTTCATGGCTAATATCAGTGAAAAGTTGAATTTTGAGGGGTTTTAGCATCGGAAGTTCAAGTCGGTTGTCCATCCGCCATTGCTTGGAGCACTCAGCTTTTCGTAAAGTGCTTCTATGGTTTTCATATCCGGACATGAGATCGAGGGAAATAATTTCGTCCTAATTTTCAACACGAGTCGTAGTTTTGAGCGTCCATCAGTCTATCTATAGCGATAACTACGCACATATAATCAGTCTACCAATCTGTATACTTTTAGGACACACGGTAGTAATTTACGATTTTTCAAACTTTTTTTGGCACAGCCGGCACAACCACTATTATTTTCTACTCTCTCTTGAGGTGTGCCGCGTGACTATTCCAACCGTTTTACGACCATGTAAAACAACAACTAGACTTAAAACCAACAATTTTTGTTGTGACAACTTTCGCAAAGCACTTAAATTTCTTCCAGAAAATTTTTAATGAAGTATATTGAGAATCACATGCTGTTTCATGATGAAAGTATCGCTACATGCAACGCATGATATATTTTTGTTTCCAGCAACGACAAGTTTTGTTTGTTTTCTGAATCTTATTTTTGGACATTTTGGCTCACTTCAACAACACGTGAATCATTTTTGTTTGTTGATTTTTAAAAACGTGATAAGGAGTTGTCGAAGCAAACTGTGTCTAGAATGCGTAACTCAATGTTTAGATTACACGTATTGTTTAGCAATGGAACATTTATCAGACATTTCCTGACGGTGAAAAGGGTGTGAACCTGAACATTTTTTCCAGACTCCTATACTTTTGTCCCCTCCAGTATTTTGAGGCTTGCACCGCCGGGCACCGTCACTGATTTAAGAGCAGTGAACGTTCTGCCAATCAACTTGCAAAATCACTCCAAAAATAGCGTGCGAGACTTCGTGATTATAAAATCTCTCAGCTTTTTCAAAGATTTTTGAATTTTTTCTGTGAATTTAAAGAAAGAACATTTTTTGTGGAGAAACTGTGATGATTGGTAGGAGAACTTTCAGTGATTTTTTGGCCACCTGGAAGACTCACTGAATAAAGATGCACAGTTTTAATATGAACGCCTAAAATAAATAATGATCTCTAATTCGTGAAGTTATTAATTTTAAAGTGGACTGTTGCGAGAGAATCGGATTGTGGACTTCTTGTTGAGCTTACTGTTTGGAGTATTGGCTTGAGACAAAAGTTATATGGAAGGCCTACCACAGAGGAGAACTATAAGAGAATGAAATTAAGATATTGGAAACTGCACGAGGAAATGAGGAACAGTGTGGTGTCAATAGGAAGAGAAAAGTCTTGTAGAGATAATCTAAGAAAAGATTATTAATGAGCTTTCAGAAATTATTCTTGGTAAATTGCATTGAGTGAAAATGAAAAGAGCTGTCACAGTTCAAGAGGAGTGTTGATTGGTGTCTGGTTAGGGCCGCTCCTTGAAAAGGAAGGGCCAGCGGACATATTGGATTTTGAGAATATTTGAAGTGTCTTGATGGATCGTCTTTCGATTCGATAGATGTCTTACCTCCACAGGAGAGATGGAGACGCATGCATTCCTCCCCTTTTGAGCCAGAAAGATTGAATATTCTATCTTTTGTTCCAAATGATGGTCCCACAGGGTGAGCCAAAGAACACTGTCCGTTTAAAAGGGGATTACTCCCTGGATTTCAAAACAATAGTTTTGTTAGATGCATTATCTTATGGTGGATATGTTTATATCCATTTTAAAAGTTACATGACTGAAATCGATCAATGTGTTCTGAAATTATCATAGATTTTATCCAGAGAACCCCTTCATAAATCTTGAAAATAGGCCTAAAATCACGCTAAATTTTCTGCCTTAGAGCAATGACTATATATTCCTTAGCACGTGTTATCCCCTTGGGATGATGAAATTTTAATCCCTCTGAGAGCATAACAACACCGATTTCATCCTCCTGAGAGGATAACACCGTACCTTTTCTGGGCTGTGATGGTGAACGTCTCTTCTGGTGGCTTATCGCAAGGACTCATCAAAAGGTGGTAGTTGTTGTTCTTGCAGCATGTTTGTTCCTCCCTGTTCCCTGTGTCCGATTTCGTCATCATCAGCATCATCAGCATCATCATCATCATCATCATCATCATCATCAACATCATCATCATCATTACTTTATTTATAGTAGGCTAGAACTAAAAATAGCTAATTTACAGCTAATTAAGGCCTACGTTATTACATGTTTACAATCTACAATTTAAGAGAAAAAAAGAACTATGAAAATGGGGAATGTATATTTTCCTTGTATCCATCCATGTGTTCTGCACATTTGAGTAACAACAACAACAACCTTCACGGGCATAGGGACACAGGGATGAATAAAACTGATATGGGAACAATACAGCGATTCTTAAAACCCATGGACTACATAACTTCAAAAGCAAATTTAACGGTGACCTAGAAGCGTTCAGAGAGCAAAAAGATAAAGATTATATAAAGGCTTTTCCAGTTTAGAAGATATTCGCGATTTAAATATCACTGTTTTTAATGCTCTTACTTGAAATATGTATTTAATGGAGATTTCTAATCATAGCAGCGACTGTTTTATAGCATTTAGCTTTAACTTTGAATTCGCCTGGGGATGTTGGTGGAAATCGTTTCACTTCGAAATAGATTTGGGGCATGTTGCCCTCCAGCATGGTATTTCGACTGAAAGAGCCTGTTTTTACAACTTGAAATGAAAGGAAGACCCTAACCCCAAGCCAAACCCTAACCCTAAATTGACTGACGAATAATGATCCTACTATTTTCACGAAAACAGTGGTTTATGAAGGTGGACAATATGGTGGCAAG
>REGL01000426.1:60794-110058 GCA_004194395.1 Aurelia aurita complex sp. Pacific | reverse complement strand
AACAGTTTGGATAGAAACTTGATTTAAATCTCTCAGTTCTCGCACGTATTTGCCCTGTTGCAGCTCTTCTGCGAAGACTGTAGTCAGATTCCTGAAGATAGAAAAACTTCATTGAAAGCAGATAAAAAACTATGTTTAGCCTAGTATAAGCCTCTAGATATGAATATGACTCATTTTTTGACCGAAATAACAAGGAATAAGATTGGCACTTTTCCAAATTTAGTATTTTTAGAATTTGGTTATTGTTTTGTGCTGTAATTGATGGGTAACGTTATAAATGAGCTAAGAGCAGAGCTTCCCATGTGTGGCAGTGTTATTTTGCATTTTACTTTTGAATAATAATCCCCTGCTAGCAAATGCCAACATGTCAAGCTGCTTGAGAAAATCGATCTTAATTTGTCTTTAAAATGAAATAATCCCAACACTAATTTATTATCAAGGGAATTAAAACTGAGGTTTATTTTGTAAGCAATCTATTTTTTCTTTAATCAATCAAGATTATTTTTAAAGCCTTGTTGACGAGAAAGTTTACAGCATCTAAAATGCGATCAAAATGTTTCTCTTATAGCTAAAAATTCCTTTAGATAATTCCCTTTTTCATTTTGTTTCAACCTTTCAATTACCAAAGAAGCAAACCCAGTGAGGATTTACGGTTGGTTTAAATCGTATGCCTACACGCAAGAGAAGTGCATTAGGCCACGAATATGAAAGGAGTTTTGAGTTCAGTAATTCCTGAAGTCCTCTTGTCGGTAGTTCCTGGGTCCGCCATTCCAACATTCCGTCCCATTACGGAATGTTGGAATGGAGGATCCAAATTTTTTTTGCGAAAGTTTTTAAAATAATTCTCGTTTCAAAGACCACTGATCCCTGAACATCAAAGCAATAATATTGTCAAGTATATTATTCAATAGCGAACGTGTTCAAATGTATTTTATGATTTGCCTTTCAAACATCGCTCTGTTCTGAAATTATGATGAATTGCCACAAGAAAGCCCCTTCAGGAAACCATCCACACAGGCCTGAAATCGCTAAATCTTCTGCTTTACGGCAATGACTTTTACATGCGTTAGCACGTGTTATCCCTTTAGGAGAATGAAAATGTTATCCCTGGAAGCATAATAACTTTATTCCAGGCGATTTCATATTCCATAGAGGATAACGTGTTGAAGTATATCCTTTGGGAGAATGAAAATGTTATCCCTGGAAGCGCAATAACTTTATTCCAGGCCATTTCATACTCCATAGAGGATAACGCGTTGAAGTCATTGCTGTAAGGCAGAAATTACGAAAATTTGGTCGTCGTTTTATGGATTATTTAGACTGACCCAGTCCCCCAAGCTAAGTTGCTTTTAACTCCGTTGAATTACTTTAACTTGGCTCTTTGATCCGAAGTTTTGTTGCATATGTTAGTAGTGTGTCTCCCCGCAAGTGGGCTTTCAAGTTTTAAGTTTCAAAAAGCCATACAAACGGAGGTTATCGAACAAGAAATCTTTGTAGCGACATTCATCGATTCTTTCAAGCAACAGCTCCAAAAGGAGGTCCCAAGCTTCCGGCCAGAACCACTGATCACTCTTCGATATCTCACATACTAGTTTAGGAATGAACATTGGATTATAGGCTTGCATATCAGTTGCATTAATGTCGCCATGATTTCTCTAATTTGATCATTTCCTTCCCCGACAGATAACTCTTTACAATCCATTGCAGACCCCTGATCTTTAAAAATGCTCAATTTTTTGCACTTCTCTGAGAGCACGTCCCCCTAGAGGATCATTGAATTACGAGGTTACATATCAGTTGAATCTTGGACGCCAGTATTTCTCTGAATATCCTTCCTTCCCTAATAGATAACTCCTTACATTCCATTGCAGACCCCTGCTCTTTAAAAGGTCTCAATTTTAGCACTTCTCTGAGAGTATGTCCCCCTAGAGGATCATTGAATGATGAGGTTACATATCAGTTGAATTATAGACGCCAGTATTTCTCTGAATATCCTTCCTCCCCTAATAGATAACTCCTTACATTCCATTGCAGACCCCTCCTCTTTAAAATCTTGANGATTATAGGCTTGCATATCAGTTGCATTAATGTCGCCATGATTTCTCTAATTTGATCATTTCCTTCCCCGACAGATAACTCTTTACAATCCATTGCAGACCCCTGATCTTTAAAAATGCTCAATTTTTTGCACTTCTCTGAGAGCACGTCCCCCTAGAGGATCATTGAATTACGAGGTTACATATCAGTTGAATCTTGGACGCCAGTATTTCTCTGAATATCCTTCCTTCCCTAATAGATAACTCCTTACATTCCATTGCAGACCCCTGCTCTTTAAAAGGTCTCAATTTTAGCACTTCTCTGAGAGTATGTCCCCCTAGAGGATCATTGAATGATGAGGTTACATATCAGTTGAATTATAGACGCCAGTATTTCTCTGAATATCCTTCCTCCCCTAATAGATAACTCCTTACATTCCATTGCAGACCCCTCCTCTTTAAAATCTTGATTTTAGCACTTCTCTGAGAGTACGTCCCCCTAGAGGATCATTGAATTGCGAGGTTACATATCAATTGAATCTTAGACGCCAGTATTTCTCTGAATATCCTTCCTTCCCTAATAGATAACTGCTTACATCGCAGACCCCTCCTCTTCAACAGATCTATATTTCACCACTTTTCTCAGAGATCTGCCTCCGGATGTTCTTACATGGCCACAAGCTCGACCCTCTGTATTGTAAAATTTTAGCTTCTAATGCTAATTATAGCGTAGCTTAAAAGTTTTTTTGTATCGAGTTGAAATGTGTTGAACCGAAATAGTTTGCTTTTGTGAAGGAAGTACGCTACTGGATGTAACTAAAATTTTACGAATCTCTAGATGGTTTTTTTCTTCTCACAAATGTGACATTTTTCTCTGAAAAAGTCAACCAGTCTTTCAAATTTCTACTTTTTTTAAAATGCCATCTCTTTGTAACCTACATTGCTAGTTGCAATCTCGTCCATACAGGGCTGGGATACTTGTTTTATGAACTATTTTTGTAGCATTTCAAATGGATTTGTCAAAGTATCTCAACTCTAACGCTGTTCCCGAACTAGCAAAATTGATTGAAAAATAGCTACAAATTGCTAATAATGACTAGTAGAAAAGAATCCACGACAATTTGTGCAAATTCTGCGTTTCAAGTAATTTATAGGACAACGGTGTGGATAAAAAAATCTCAGCCTTTTGTCAGAATCAAGAAAAAAATCGTAATCCTCCGACCTTAGAATGAGAAAAATTTTCTCTTCCAAAATTTCCTGTTAAATGTTAAAGAACGCATGAGTATGACATATAACTCGGATTGTATGTTCAATGCTGAATTTTCACATATGTTTTCATCTCTTTACAGAACTTGGCTTCAACGACTACTTGAGAGCTATTCCACGTCTGTCAGGTAGAAGACGAAGGAACAGAGGAACAGGTGAGATATCGCCAATTCAAAACATGTTTCTGAGCAGTATACAAATTCTTTTATAGAGTTAAAGATGCAAGTATAGCATAGGTTCCAAATCCTTAACTAGGCGTAAAAAGTTGGGTGTAAAATTCAATGACCTATTTCTTCTGATTGAATGGCTTGAAAGAAACTTTAGATACTTACCTATAATTCTATCGTTGGACTTTATAGAAATTTTGAATATTTTTCGAAATTACAGCGTATTTTACAATTCAGCTCATTTGAAGGTGTGACGTCATCAAATTTCGAAATCATAAACCAGAACAGTGACAGACTTTTGCTTGATACTATATTGTAGACATCCATAAACTATGGTTTCCTTCGAATTTATTTCATGTTGCTTCAAACAGTTTAGAAATTACGATGGTTGAAGTTTTTTTGAAAATTTTTCTTGAATTCTTGAAAAAGAAGAAAAAACTCTAATTCTGAAAATTNTGGGCAATTTTCATCTTGCCTGCAAAGAAAGTTGCGCTTCTGCATCTTGGATGATTTTCTCTCAGCTTTTGAATCAACTACCAAAGCTTTTGAATACTTGCAAGTATAAGTTATAAGTTATAGGTTTAGGCAAGGGCGCCTACCTTGTAGGAACTGTTTTTATTCCCAGTACTGTTTTTGTGACGTAGTACACAGAGTAATTGCTGTCCTGTCAAGATGACGTAAGAATAATTTTGTGGTTTCAAATTCCGGTGTTGATGTAATGATAGATCAACTGTTATACGAGATGACCACAGAGAAGCAGACAGTGCGATTTTTGATTGGTCAACACTAACACACGATAGATTTTGAAAATCACTGTAACTAAAGAAACTCTGGAAAGAAAGAAAGTTTTGTTATGTTATACACGTATTAACAGGACAGCAATTACTCCGTGTGCTATGTCACGAAGATAGTACTGGGAATAAACACAGTTCCTACAAGGTAGGCGCCCTTGGTTTAGGCATTAGTATAAATAGTTATAAGAGACCAAACTTTCAGTTCATCATGTAAGTTAAAATACTAGTGCAGGCAAATTATTCCAGGCATCTTTCATATTTATACCACATTCACACTGACATAGTTAAACCAACTTTATCTAAACCTGTCTAGATTTTAACCAATCAAATGCATTCGACTTGTTGGATTGGCCAATCAGAAGGCCCCATTCGATCACCTGGTTTAGTTTAATGATAAACAAGTAAATAAAGTAAAATATAAGCACTTTGATGCGAATTGAAATAAGCACGACGTTTCGACGTTTGGTTTAGTTTAAGCTGGTTTAACCGGGGTATTGGTATAGAAAATCGAAGGCAATTTTATCGTATCGTGTGAACGTAGTGTAAGAAACGGTCATTTTGCAGAAATGATAATTTTATTCTTTTTCGTTGTTTTCAGCTGACCTAAGCTACCCTGTGATTGAAGCAGGCAACGCAAATGTATGGCATCCATACAAATCGAAAGATCTACATGCTCTTATCGGAGATCGCATATCCGCTGCAGAAGGCACAAAGATTTTCTTGAAATGTAAATACGGTGGTACTCCACAGCCGAGAGCAACTTGGTATTTCAATGGCAAGAGGATCGACAACCAACCATGGCTACCATTTCAGTATTCTTATAAGAATTACAAGACTGTGGTGGAGATATCTCGCTTGAAGAGACATTTTAAAGGAAAATATGCTTGCCGAATTGAGAACAAATATGGCGTCGTCAGAGCATCTTCGGAAGTTCGAATGTTGAGTAAGTGGAGATGTTTATGTTTTATTTTTTGGTTCTCATCTTAAAGGGACTGTACAGCCCGGCCAGTCAACCAGGCAGTCAACATTGAATTTAGCGATGTTTTTGTACATCTTTATACGAGAGAGGTTCGATTGAGTGGCATTGTAGCTTATATCACTATTGTCCACATTCGAACATTCTTCAAGATTTATAAAGAGATCTGTCGATCCAGATTCTTTTGTAGAATAGCTAAAAGGTCTATTGCTAGTTAAAGGTAATGTGTCCATGTAAGTACGGTGGCTTTACAGGGGGCATGCCAATTCCATGTGATATTTCATGTGATTACTTTGGTAAAGGAGCTCAATAGGTGGCAAGGAGTTATCTAAGCAGACTGATGACTTTCTTGCAGTTGCGCTCTCGGAGCTGAAATTTTAGTTTGCATGATCAGTTTAATTCTGCTAATCACGGTGCGCTCTTCGAGGCTCCTCGTCAGCATCGTGTCAGCATATTTTGACATAATGTATACGCAGCTGTACTTAATGGACACATTGCCTTTAAAGAATGATTTTGGACAATATATATTTCATGATTGATACAACTTATCTTGTGAAGCAAACATTGTCTTTAATCGGGCTCTACATTTGAGTATTATATTAATTTTTCTATCTTCAGAGTCTGGCCAGGCAACTGTCTTCAGTGGCAGGAAAGTTCTAACTTATGGGCCTGACGCCAAAGTAGTCAACCTTACAATTGGCTCCAACCTGACAGTCTACGATAACACGCGGATCAACATTTACTGTCCAGTGCATGCCTATCCATACAGGCTTAGAGTCCGATGGAGTGTCAAAGGTGTTGCTTCAACTGTGGGTATACGTCGATTTGGTCTTTATGGTACAGACTTGATGATTCGACTCGCAAAGAAGATGCATTCAGGACGATATACATGCAGAGGTGAAACAGCGCTGGGATCTGATTCTGCGAGTTCTCAGATCACTGTCATTGGTAAGAGATAGTCTTGAATTTAGATCTATAATTTTTGAATGTTATGCATGGGTATTGTGGACACGATTTGTGTCGATCGTGTCCACAATGCCTGGCCTAAATGTTATCAAATGAATAAATGTTGTGTATTTAGTTTAGGTTAATACTTGATAGAAATCAAATTTATTTCAGCCTGCACTTAAGCGCATCCCAAATATCAGATAGAAAATTATGGGGAAAAACCGCGGCTTATATATGGGTTTTTGCTGTTTCCACGCATTGCTTAAACCGGATCCTTTTTTGGATTTTGCCTGTTCTCAGTTTCAAAACTCTGCAGTATTATTTTCCAGATTACATCCAATCATCATGCATACTTTCTTTAAAGTTAGTTGACGGAGATGAATAGCTAATTCAAGAACTACATATGCATGTCTAAAATTTGCCTATTGTATTTGATGATTTCGACACGTGCGTGCTTATTGTATAGCTATACGAAGAATAGCATCAATCAATCAATCAATCAATCAATCGATCAATCAATCAATCAATCAATCAATAATGTCTTTAAAGTAGGCTTAAAATACACGAACGATAGCAAAACTACTGCTAATTTAGGCCTACTATTTAGCAAACATATAAAAATTAAATGAATAGAAAAAATCCTATTTACAACCGTTAAAAACCGTTAAAGGCATGAGTAGGCGTTTTCTTTTGCCTCTACTTAGCTCTGTCAACTAACTTTGATGTTTGCTTAAATGATATATTTACCATTTGATTCTAAATCTGTATTACTTTAAATAAAGTAAAATATAAGCACTTTGATGCGAATTGAAATAAGCACGACGTTTCGAGCATAGCCCGTTATCAAGCCAAAAATGTCAAAATGTTATCAAGCCAAAAATGCTTGATAACGGGCTATGCTCGAAACGTCGTGCTTGTTTCAATTCGCATCAAAGTGCTTATATTTTACTTTATTTACTTGTTTATCATTGTACAATTGCACTACACGCAACAAGAAGATTTTTTGGTGTATTACTTTACTAGTTAATTAAGACGACTCTTCATTTCATTTTAGAAAAAGAATCTCCAAGGATCTTTCACAGTAACAGCAGAGTGCTCGGCAAGGCATCTAATCCAGTTGTGAATGTGACAATTGGAGACAAGGTTTTCGTAGAAGCAGATTCGGTTATCGAAATTGCATGCCCTACTACTGGAAAGCCGAAACCGAAGATCACGTGGCAACGAAGAGGTTTGAATGGTTTTTTCAGTTGCTTTGTGTGCTATCCCGAAAAATGACATATAGGATTTAAACGGCTTTAAAATTACCAGAGTTAAGATAGCTTAGTTGTGAGACTGAGCATAGGTTCCAAATCTTTAAAAATGTTGGTGTAAAATTTAATGACCTATTTCTTTGAACTGAATGACTTCAAAGAAACTTTAGTAATTTGGCTACAATTCTACCGCTGAATGTTTCTGAAATCTACAATATTTTCAGATTTCGAGTGTTTTTCTTCTTTCTCAAGAATTAAAGAAAAATTTAGGAAAAAACTTAAAACCATCGTGATTTCTAAACTGTTTGACGCAACATGAAATAATTTCGAAGAAAACCATAGTTTATGGATGTCTACAATATGGTATCAAGCAGAAGTCCATCGCTCTTTTGGTTTATGATTTGGAAATTTGATGACGTCACATCCTGAAATGAGCTAGAACATAAAAAATGCTGTAATTTTGAAAAAAGATCAAAATTTCTGAAAAGTTCAACGGTAGAATTGTATAGGTGAGTAGCTAAAATTTCTTTCAAGCCATCCAACTAGAAGAAGAAATAGGTCATATAATTTTACACCCACCTTTTTATGCTGATTTAAAGATGATGGGGGACTGGGTCAATCTAAATATAACCGATTGTGTTCGATGTACACGATGATGAAAGCAATAGGAATATAAGTGGTGCGTGTCATTTTTTTGCTATGTTTAGACGAGATCGCTATATCTTCGTTCATGTACTTTAACGTTGAGCCCTTGTGTTTTTGAAAGCCTTTTTGGCTGTTTTTATAGTATTGAATTGCCATCATTCTAAAATTAAGATCAAATGGAAACTTATTCCACGGTAGCAGTCCGTTTCCATAAACAGCCTTACAGATAACTCGCTTGTAGTTTTAGAACAGGTTGGCTGATTTTAGCCCTCCTATTCTATATCTTTACGTTTGCTTTTAAACTCCAGATTGATTGTGATCTTTTGGAGTTGGTTGGGTAATTCATGAATTTACAAGTCGGTAAGGGAGGGTGCTCGTTTGAAAATGTTTTGCTTCAAAGGAGAGGATGCTCATTTGAAGGGGATACTCATTCAAGTATTTACTGTAGGAGCTCAATTTGTGTTTAAAACTCTTCTCTTGTGGATCTCAGCTGACGGGTTTACTAGCATCTGCTACCAAAGGTGAGAGTGAATTTCCACCAGAAGCTCTCGAATAATCCAACCTATTTTATTCCCCATTCAGGTGTTCCAATCCAGCTGCCAAGTTTGAACATGATGTTAAAAGAAGATGGTATGGTGCTGGCAATCAGATCAATACGAGAAGATGCCTCAGATACATATTCATGTGTTGCTAGCAGTGTAGCAGGATTGGTGTCAGCTGAATCCAAAATATCTGTGCTTCCAAAAGGTATTTTGAAACTATTATTATTTAAGGAGTACTCAATTTGTGTTTGATGCAGTACGAGGGAAAATATTTGTTCCTATATCATTGTCCAAGAGAGTTAAGATTCCCAGCTTCAAAACGGCTCCAAAATTGTTTTTCGAAACTGGTGCAGAACAACGAACATTCGGCATGAAGACTTATAACCTAAATATCCTAATTCGTTAAGACCATCCAGATCCAGTCAGTCGAATTTTCCGAGCGGGCTGAATTTTAAACAATCAGAAGTCATCCGGCCCTAAATTTCTATTCCATTGCAAAGCAACATTGTTCCTTGTAAACGAGAGAATTTCCACCCGCTTGGAAAATTTCACTGACTGGAAACTGGCCTTGATAGATTAGAATAGGTAAATTATAAACCTGGATATCTAGGCCGTTTAAGTCTGCATCTTCATGAAACGAAATAAATTAATTGTGACTCTTGAGAGGCGCTTGTCAATCTGCCCAGCCTCAGGGAATATTCATGTTTTTCCAGTAATACCAGGATCTATGTGAATATCCTTTCTCGAGGTTTTAATTCGTTGTTTAACCAACAACTTTAGAATGTTTGAAAGGTTGATGAACGAGGCCCATTTTTGCGTAGGAACAAGGTTTTTTAATATTATTGGGCGCCAGAAGCAGCAAAAATACTTGTTAGAAATTTTGAGATGCATGTTCAGATTTTGAAATACTTATTTTACTTTTGTGATACATATTTATTTTGAAAGTGCTAAAGTTTTTAAGCACTTGACTACTTGGATAGTATTGGAAACTTGTTCTACATTTTGAAGATTGTCCGATACCGCCTCCGATGCTTGGGTACAGAATATTCATCACTTCCTCTCGATCTTCATTTCTTTCTGGTATTTGATCACCAGTTTTTTTGAGGGTCAACACCAAAGAGGTTAATAACCTGTCGATCATTTTCCGATGATCAACCATCTTTGATTGATTGGTCTATCCATGAAAGATCACGTGGTGTTTTTGGGTGAGCCTCACATTGAAGACGAGAAAAATATCGTGAAATGATAAGTATCTCGTAAAAAGAAATAACTTGAAAAAAAGAAGTATCGTAAAGACTAAATACCTCGAAAAAGAAATATTGCGAAAGATTAGCATCAGGGAAAAAAGTTACCTTGGAAAATCGTGGTTCTTCCTCTATAAGCTTACTTTGGCTGTATGCATTGCCCAGCGAAAGATTTGATTTTTTAATTGGTCTCCTCCCTGTCATGTCACTTTTCTTTCAATTTCAGGTGCAACGTCACCAAAGATCGAGAAACGAAATGGAACAATCTTAGTCACAGGTTCCGAGAAGGAACAATCTATCACTATTGGACAGACCGCAGAAGTATTTGAGGGAAGGCCATTGACGCTGTATTGTCCGGTAAAAGGAAACCCAAAGCCGGACATCATTTGGCAATTCGACGGTAGAAATGTTGCGGACATTGCGGGGGCTAATTATATGATTGATAAATCAGGAGGCGCATTGATGATTGTTCAAATCAGCAAAAAGGTCGCTGGGACGTATTCTTGCGTAGCGAGTAATCCCCTTGGAGATAGTTCTGCATCGTCACGTGTGAAGATTTTGGGTAAGTCATCTCTTTTGTTGGTCGGGTTTACTCTCCTCCACCGGTTGCTAGTTCCGTAGTCCATGGTTCTTGGTTCCGTAGTTCTGTAGTCCATGGTTCCGTGGTCCGTTCAAAAGAAACCGGCGGAGGAGAGTAGGTCGGGTAGATGTTGAGTCTCAAGATAGTGCCTCGTAGGAGAACCTCACTGTTTATCGTCATTGTTTTGCTTAGCTCTGATTTAATAAAACAGTGATTCATTTTAGAATACGACTTTGTACGAAAACTAAGAAATGAGGACAGATTTGTAACACAATAGTATCAGTTGGTTTTGATTGACACCGCAATTCAAAACAATTAGCGATTGCAGACAAAAGAAATTCTCTGTAGCAATAATTCAAAATGAACAAAGCTGCAAAAGTTGCTCTGACACCCAGGTATCTAACTCGCTCGCTGTGCATTCCACATATGATTTTTAAGAGCAAACATAAGCATTTAGCGAAGGAAAAAGAATGATAGTATCTGATGATACTATTAACTTGAAAGGCCTTAGTGTGCTAAAAAACATCAAATTTTTGTCTATTTCTCGTTCGTTCTTCATCCGCACTTATAGTATCCATTTTTTCGAAGGAAGAAGGATATAGTGTACTGTTGAAGAGGGTCTAACCATTCGAATAAAGCAGGCATCAATTTGGGCTTTTTCCCTTTTTATTCTTTATTTCTGTGCTGACTAGTTTCACCCACTAGGGCATCTTCAGAGCAACTCTGAAAGAAGAATCATATATGTAAACATTTGTCTCGGCCATTTTTTGTGCTTGCTTCAGGAGCTGCATACACTTGAGACGAAGTGCATTTTAGTGCATTGTATCGGACTTGTTATCTTCTTAGGTTAGTTTAACAAAACGAATTTTTATCTTTTAGTTTCATCTCAACCAAACGTGATCTCACATGGTAGCGATGTCAAGATCGGAAAAGAAAATGTCACAGTGAGCATAGTAATCGGAAACAGTTTGAAAACATCGGGAGGCAGAAAAGTAAAGATCATTTGTGCTGTAGAAGGCTGGCCCACTCCTAAAGTAATTTGGAACAAAAATGGGAAACCTGTAAAATTGCCTTCAAGTAAAATACAAATTGGAACAGCAAAAGGGTCAATTCTAATCCTTGAAAATGCAAATGAAGACGATTCTGGTGTTTATACTTGCTATGCAGTGAATCCAGCTGGAGTAGCTATGAGTTCTTCACACATCAAAATTTTAGGTAAGAGAGTCATTCGTTTTTGTTTTCATTCATTTTTATTTATTTAGGCACGGTAGCCCCGCCAGTCCATAAGAACTGCTTTTCGGGGGCCGTGGCAAAACATTTACCAATTAAAAGATAGATACTACATAATAATTAACAAAATAGGAATTTTTTGTCATGGCTAGTTTTTGATTCTTCTCTTAAAGGTGGCAAGGGAGGGTGCCTGTTTAGCATCTGGTTCAAGTTGATTCCAAAGCTCAGGTCCACGAAAAAATATAGCCCTCTGCCCATTGTTAGTTTTCCGTAAGGGTAACGAGAGATCACTTTCGGTGTTTCTCAGTTTTCTGACATTTCGAGTCGAATTTTTTCGAACAAATCTGAAAGGTACTCCGGGACCAGACCATTTAGCGATTTGATTTCTTTTCAGTTGATTTATTTCTCATTATATTTCTTTGAGTGATTTCTTATTATATTCTATCTATGGCGGAAGAAGCATAACTTGTAAGCTGCAGTAGGAATGAATTATTTAAAGCAATGGATCTTGCTTTTGCTTATTCTCGTCGCTGCTCTTGTTTTATAGAGTCATTGCCACCCAGAGTCTTTTGCGGGCACGCTATAACTACAGACTGTCTAAAAATAAAATTTGATCTTGACGGAAACTATAGATCCACAGTACAGTAGTTCAATTAATTATTATTACATACAGGAGCATACATTTAAAATGATCTTATTCAGATATCTTAAAAATGTAAACTGTAGTTATAACAGGTTCTTCCAGCGCTCTTTACATCTGGCTATATCTCTGACTTCTTTGAGCTCTGCAATGCTATTTATTCTTAGATTTCGCTGATTCAAATAATTCTTTATTGGTGTGAACAAATTACTCTTTGGTCTTCCTACGCGTCCAATTAAACGCTTATCAGACTCGACAGCGAATGTAAGTTGAATAACTAGCACAGTTAAACTAAAATAGAACTTTTTTATCAGTTCAACTACTGTAATGTGGATTCATGGTTTCTGCTTAGGCCAAATTTGATTCTCAACAGTTTGAAATTTCTCCGTGCCCGCAAAGGACCCTGGGAGACAGTGGCTCTTTAAAGTATAACAACAATATTTTGGTAATAGTGATTCCACTTTTTTGCCACAATTTATAAGCAACAAACTAAGGTCTTGAGCGTAGAAGCCTTGATGTTATTAGATCGACCAAGGTTGCATCTGTCAGCTTGCGTGTGCCTAGTATCGAAGCAGGAGTGAAAAAGAGGTCCTGTAATTTGGTGTTTGATACCTTACAAGGCAATGTCTGTGATGCAATGAAAGATTACTTCGTTATAAATGCTCATGGAAAAAATACCAGAAACGACCAACATCTCGTTAAGTTGCCTCAAGTGAAAACAGAATTTGGACGCAAAGGTTTTTATTATCTGGCAGGAAAAGAATTTAATGACTTACCACTAAGTGCCAGAAAGATTGAATCTAGAATTCTTTTTAGACGATTTTTAGAAACTCATTTTATTTGATGTAAAATTATTTTATCTTTGGATTGGACTGTATTGGACTCTTGTAATTAGTTTTTAGATCTTTTACCATTAATTTATTAAGTATCAGGACCCTAATGATAACAGTATGTATTGTACTGATAGGTTATCCTGTTAAAACATTCGATTATTATTATTATTATTCTTATTATTATTATTATTATTATTATTATTATAAGACGGCATTTAGGGGACAGATGAGCTTTCGCGTTCCTTTGCTTGGTTCATAATCAGGATATAAAAATAGCTCGAAAATGGCTAAGTCACTCGCCTAAGGATAGTGCAGTAACGGGTGACCGATAAAAGAGTCTCTCCGTTTTAAAAATCACACAGTAAGGCCCCCGCATTTTTGAAACCACCTAAAAAACTTTTAGGCCACTGAAAAATGATTAGCCCCCCTACTTATAAGAAACTCTTGAGGCTCATACTCAAAATGAAGTTTCTTGTATTTTGATCAACACTAAGTCTTGGTCTGACGGTCTGAGGAGTATTCCGCTGCATGCAGGGCTCATAAGAACTTGCTACAAAGACGTCTTTGATTTAACAGATTTTTACCTAAATTTTAATTGATGTTCTTGACAATCATTGATAACATACACATATGGCTAATCTATCTGTGAATGACTCTTTTCTGTTGTAACCTATTTTTCCAAGACTTTCCAGAAAATACATTACAAACTTGAGAAACTTTCAGCCTAAAAAATGAAAAGTGTCATAGATATAAGAAACTGTTTAGGCTCAGGTGTGAAAAGTGGGTTCTTAAATGCGAGGCCTTGCTGTGGTAGCAAAAAATTTAACTGTATTTTATTCGAATTTATTTCATTTGATAGCTAAAATACTGGAGTATGCATGTACATTTTTGGATGCTTTACATGGGAGTTACCTCACTTAAGCGTTGAATTAACAAGTTTTTCATCCTTTTCACGTTTTTAGATATTAAATGAAATACTTTTGCTGCTATTATTTTTCAATCGGGATGACTTTTTTGATGATTCACGTAGCATATGTTATATTTTTGATTCTCGTAGCTCCAAGGTCACCCGTCATCATATCAAAACGAAGTACAATGAAATTCCTTGCAAAGAACACGAAGATCGACGTTGAAATTGGAACAAACCTGACTTCCATTAAAGGCAATATCTTGACGATTGGATGTCCTTTTGATGGCAATGATGACTCACAGGTCTTGTGGACAGTTGATTCTCAGCCTCTCGTTTTTAATTCAAGAGTTCAAAAAGTTGGAAGAAACTATCTTAGGATAAGAAATGTTGGTTTCTTCGATAGTGGATTATATGTTTGTAAAGTATGGAATTCTGAAGGATATGACACTGAGAAGACGCTACTCACAGTTGTTGGTAAGTTTACTTCTCAGCCTATTGCGCTAATAAACCCAATCTCCCAAGGGGCACTTCCTGATCTCCACTCTCCACGACCATACCGGGTCAGCCAGAAAAAGTTCCCACTTTTGAAAATTCATAGCACCAAGAGTACTAGATGGGTTGGAATCAATCTAATTCTTCTTGATAGCCAAGGGATTGAAGTATTTTTGTAATTTTTATCGCTCTGTTATAAGCACTGGAAATATTGGTAAATTTGATTTCACGAAAATTTCATGGTCGTAGGATGCCTGAAAGTTACCAAAAACACTTGATCAAGTCATAATCGAATTCATCGATAGTTTTCGTAAATGCGGCGAAATTTTATGTTTTTTGAGTGCGTACTGTATGTTGTCATATCAAGTTTCAACCGTTTGCGTAAATTGCTGTTGTCTCCAAGTATTTAGTTGGGTATGCAAGTTTTATTGTCAGTTTAGAGTGCGTTCACCCGATACGGGCACAGTTTGAAAACAGCATTAAATTTTTAGGGATAGGCCTCTCGTTCAGACGAAAATTACACATTTTTGCCGACAGATTTTTGAAACAGCAGTATTTGAAATCTGGGACTCTACGCAGTATTTTTGAAAATGGCGTTGTGTAAACATTCGAAAGTGATTAAAACGGAACATTTTTCGACGCTTTATAAGCAAGGCTGATTGATTCTTTAGGCCCAATTAAATTTCTTTATCGTCAAAGTTCAGCATCTTTGTTGAAGAGGTTACAAAGAGATTGGTACCATGGAATTTTTTATCGTTTTCTAATTTGCCTGTATCATGTGAACACTAGCTAAAATTGTGGTACCGTGACATTCTTTGCCGTTTTCAAAATGTGCTGGCATCGTGTGAGAATACCGGGTGCGCCAAATTGAATGTATCATGTGAACACTAGCTAAAAGTTTGGTACCGTGACATTCTTTGCCGTTTTCAAAATGGGCTGGCATCGTGTGAGAATACCGGGTGTGCCAAAATAAACTATGCACGTTTGGCAGGCCACAATGAATCGTACACTAGAGCGATTTTGAAGATTTATGACTTAATCTTTAGCAGAAAGCCTGAATTAGATTCTAGGACTTTTTGCACATTTTTTCGTTTTCAGTTTTTAGAGCTACAAGCGAGTTTCTTAAAATTTTCGTTTTCGAAAACACTGAAAACGATAAAAAGCATCGATCAAATTTTAAAAGACTCAACATGAATGAACACAGAGAAAACGTTTTCAGGGTGATTTGGGAATTTAGTACGAACTCTCGTACAGCAGATTACACTTGGTCGATTTCTAAATCCCAAATCACCACGAACAAGTTCTCTCTTTGTCCATTCATGTCGATTCTTTAGAAAACTTGATCGATGTTTTTTATCGTTTTCACTGTTTTCAAAAACGAAAATTTTTAAGGAACTCGCTTCTAGCTCTAAAAATTGAAAACGAGAAAATTTGCAAAAAATCCCAGTATCTTCTAATTCAGGCTTTCTGCTAAAGATTAAGTCAACTCTTCAAAATCAGTCCAGCGTACGATTTATCGTGGCCTGCCAAAAGTGCATAGTTTATTTTGGCGCATCCGGTACACGTATTTTTTATAAGAAACTAAGGTCCGGGGCTGGTAGGCTGTTTCTTAATTTTTTGGGCGATTTTGCTACCAAAAGTTTCTTACGTGTTTCTTATATTTTTAGTGGCGGAAGCTTAGAGTTAATTAGTTTTGTCAAGAGGGCTCCCAAATTACTTAGTAAGATCTCACAACAAGTAAATACCATACTTCGCACTCAAAATAGTGTCCAAACAGTTGCTATACAGTGTCAAAACATTTTTGAGTGCGCTGGCAAGATTAAAACTGCAATTACAGAAGTTTCTTAGCATTTTAAATTCAGATAGGGTTGTTTCTTAACTTTCGAAAAATCGAGCCTACTGTTTCTTTTAAGCTGTGCCTTATAAAAAATTGTGTAGTCTTATTTTACAAGTATGACAAATTATTCGTGAATTTCCATCTTTTGCAGCACCTCACACCAACATCCTAACAGCATCCAGCAAAGTAAGCAAATTAGTTTCATTCAGCAATGATGAAGATCTCCATGTTCTGATTGGTCACAACATGACGGTGACACAGGGACACAATATCTTCATCACGTGCCCAGTGCGTTCCACTTCTCGTCCTGTTATTACATGGATGAAAGGAACGAAGGAAATCCGAACTGGGCCTGGCATGTCTGTAGAAGGAGAGCAACTTTTGTTGACAGATGTCAGGAAAGATGACAGCGGAACATACTCGTGTTTTGCAAAAACCAATCTTGGAACTTCCAACTCAAGCACTCAATTAACCGTTATAGGTAAGTTTTTGCTTCGTCGAATCGATTAACCGTTATAGGTAAGTCTGGTTTAAACATAGTATTTTTGGCCTGTCGAATCGAACTGTATTAAAAAGGGCAGAATCTGCCAAGTTTAAACATCGTCTTTTGCCGTGTCAGATTGAAAATGCTCTTATCCAAATGCACAAGCGCAGTGGCTGATTGCACGTAGAAACCGCTAACCATGGCCTAGACTTGATTAATTAAACGTGGCAGCATACGATGTTTGAATCAAGTCGTGTTTCTGCCGGTTAAAACGACAGAGCTGGTGAACTTCCGCCGTTTTAGCAATGCAAAGCGGTAGATGACTTAAACATCGTTTTCATGTCGAATTTAATTGACACTTGGAAATTTCTAGCAGCATGTATTAAATTTGACACAGCAAAAATATGATATTTAAACCAGGCCTAAACATAGGTATTATTATTATTATTATAAAGCATATCCGGCTTGCAGTGCATGCACTGTTTGCCTCATGCAATGCTGCAAATCATTTTAGAAAGTTCTTTCCATTTGTCCCTGTCTTCAGCTATTTTTCTTAACGTTGTTAAATTTCAGTAGTTTTGAACTGTGTTATTTCCAGATCATGTTTACTGTTTCCTTCAACAATGTCATAATGTAATATCACTGGTAACGTTCTTCTCTGGTTTCCTAGGTAGGTATGGACTCTCTGAAAAACATTGCACGATTGGTTACTGAATCTTTCAAAAATATGAATTTTTATTTTTAGTATGATTAAGTTTATTTTTGTCAGAAAGGATGATGCTTATATTCTCATTTACTTTACCACAGTCCCAACAAGACCAGTCATAGCTAAAAGTGACAACGATGTCCATGGTGCAGATGTGACAAAAGCGAAATATGTGACAATCGGAGATCGATTATTTGCTGTGAGAGACCTGACTGTCGAAATCAAATGCGCTGTGAAAACTGGCAATCCCAAGCCTCGAATCAGCTGGTTTCACAACGGAGCTGAGGTTGTGTCAAATGGCTTCTATTATAAGATACAAGAGAACAGTGATTTATTGATTCCCAAATTGGATGCATCGTTACAAGGTGTTTACAAGTGTGTGGCTGAGAATATCAAAGGAAGAGATGAAGCATCAACGACGATCATGATTATGGGTAAGTTGATTGTGATTCATTGATTCGTTGATTGATTGGATGATCGGTATCAGTGGCCGATTGATTGGTTTTTTATACATTCTGCTAAAATTTACAATACATATTTACTTAATTACTATACCTATAGGCTACTCTACTCTACTACAAGGACAAGAGCATGGGGAGCAATAACTATGTCTACCCACGTGTCCATTTAGACAAAGAAACAATCGAAAAAAAGACATAAAACTACACGTAACTACAACAAAAAAGAGAGAACGTTTACTTAGAAGGGACGAGGTGGTTATGACTTGTTACCGAGTTTTAGATTTCTAATTAAACCGACCAGTTTTATGGATATAGCAGAGAGTTAACAAGAGTATATCTTTATCGATACCATCGGGAAAATCGTTCTCACCATGCAATGAAATCTGCATTAGAAATTCGTTCGAAAGATTGGTATGTCCAAGTGGTCGTAATAAAGCAGAAACTCCAGCGAAAAGGTCTCTACGTGGTACTTCAAAAGAAAGGTAGAGCAACAAACATTGTTCCGTATCCTCAATGTCATCGTTAGTAGGGCACTAGGGTTTTGGGTAGGTTGGTAGGTAGATTGGTTCTTTGACAGAATGAGTAACGTAGTACATTCCATTGCAAAATAGACATGCCCCTGATTATGTAATTTTAAAGATAAGTGACTGATTGGCATGGTTAGTTTTATAATGACATGACGCTTTCATTTGCTCTGCACAGCAAATCTAGAAACAATTCCAACACATAGTTTGTCCTTAGGAAGACGCTGATACTTTTGTTAATCCTTTATTGAGATGATTTGAACCTCATTCCCAGGGTATTCGTACGTCATACTCTGATTACACAACCGGTTGGACACCCTGGTTTATAAACATTGCATAAATCTGTCCAAAAAGTGGACAGATTATCTGCCATTGTGGATCTGCAGTTTACTACTTAAGGCTGCTAGTCCTTTTAGCTATTCTGCAAAAAGAGCCTAGATTTCGTTGTAGTTTAGTTGTTTTTATTTGTGATATAATAAAAACCTTCTTTCCTTTTCAGTAAGCATCACACCAAGCATTGCAAAATCGAACAAGAAAGTCGTGAAGTATCTTCTTGATGACGACTTCGAAGACTCAGATGACAAGGAGTCCGGAAAATGGTTGGATATATCATCTGGTAAATCGTCCGGTGAAACATCGTACAAATCTGATGGATCATCACCAAAGGCAGGTTCAAGCACTGATGCAGTCGCAGGAAAAGCGAAGGCTTCAGGAAGCATGTCGAGTGAGACATCAGATAAGTCAGGAATATCACAAGACAAGTCAGCTGGTAAGGAATCCGATGGAACTTCACGCGTTGATAAAGTTGGAGGAAAAGCAGACGATTTAGGAGACAAGTTGAGTGGGGTATCTGACAAATCAGGAGAGTCGTCAGATAAATCGTTGGAAAAATCAACTGATGGAGAGACAAGTACTGAAAAATCGGATGGTGCAGGAGACAAGTTTGGTAAGACATCAAATAAATCGGGACCTTCATCAGACAAATCTAGGGATAAATCAGGTGGGAAATCAATCAAATCAGAGGACACTTTGAAACTGAAAGAATTGAGACGCCTTGAAAAATTAAGAAGATTGCAAAGATTGCCAATCACGATCAATGTCGGTGACAGCTTGAAATCGAGATCTGGTCGTGACATCATGATTGATTGCGAGGCTAATGGTATTCCAAAGCCGAGGATTATGTGGACAAAGGATGGAGAAGATCTGACTGCAAGCGACCGAATCACGATATTTAGTAATGGAAGTTTGCTTATAAAGAAAGCGACAGAAGAAGACACTGGAAAATTCTCATGCACTGTAATCAACAACAAAGGTGTCGATACTGTCTCATCGAGGCTCAAGTTTGTTGGTAAGTATGAATTTTTAGTTAAAGCTAGGCCTGTCCATCAACGATCGATTTATCGATTAATCGACGAGTCCCGAAAAATCGATTACCATTTCGCCTCACCGATTAATCGATCAGTGCCAAATGATCGAGTAACCGACTCCAGGTAATAATCGACTTTGCTGAAATAATCAATTTTGAATCACTAATCGATTTTCATTCATGGTCGATTTTGAGAAAATTATTGATTTTAACCTTGAAAAAAGATGAGGCTCAAATCCTTACTGGTTCAAATCCTTAGAGCACGCGGAAATCAGTTAAAAAGTACTCATTAGAAATCCTGTTATATCCGAGCAATCGTAGAAGATATGAATGTTTGGTTTTTTCCTCTGTGAAGTAAAAAGATTTATCTTCAAAGTGATGCTTTCATTTTCGAAACTGCAAAATCACTGTTTCGACCGAAATCTGGAGACAGAGCCCCTTTGAATTGAAGATACTATTTACTTTGGTAGAATCATGGTGGAATTTGGTAAAAAGGCAAGCGATCGATTCGACAGTCCCTATGAAGTGCTAGACTGATTTCCCAAATCCCTCGCATCCCTGCTGTAAAATTTGCTATACAGAGACGCTTAATAAGACACAAAAAGCTCACCCTGTCTTTGCGTATTCTTTATTCGAATCACGATCGAACAACTACAGTCTTTGACCGAAGCGACATCATCAAGTCAAAGAGCACAAGGAAACAAAGTTCTAAGGTAATCAGTCTAACGAAGTGCTTTTTTGTGGAGTTCACTAATTTCCCTCTTTTATTCTACAGATAGGAAAAATGCTGTTGTTGTTGCACCAGAAGGAGAGGAGAAAATCGAAGTTCATCCAAATCGAACTGATATTCGTATGACTGTCGGAACTAATGTGACGACACTGAATGGGAACTCATTGACCCTTAATTGTCCCTCAAAGGGAAAACCAAAGCCAAAGATAACTTGGTACAAAGATGCAATTGAGGTGAAACAAGATGGGGAGAGAATAAGTTTTGGTCAAAATGGAGAACTGGTTTTGATGTTTGTTAATTCTGAGGATGCAGCAAAGTATACTTGTGTGGCAGAGAATAAATTTGGGAAAGATAAGATGTCTACAGTTCTTAATGTTGCTGGTATGTTTATATTTTATGGAATTTATTTGGAAAACTTTATGGAAAATTTCGTGGAAAAGTTTAAGAACTCGCTATATTCAAAATGTTTAGGTTTCAGGAACATCGATTAGAGTCCCTAAATACTGCGTGCGACCACGTAGAATACAGTTTATTCACATTTTCATGCTCTCGTATCTATATTTCATTTTTCCCAACTAGGCTTTTTAGATGTCAAGTTACTTTTGATACTCCTACTTAAAATTTCCCCTTTATATGAAATTTACTTCTAAAGCTGTTTACTTTTCCACGCTGATTCTCGAGCTTCACCGGGGGAACCGATTGCGAATTTCTAGTCGACCAGGAAAGTTCTTTAAAACCTGAAACGCTTTTTTTCATTCATTAGTTTATTTTTAAATAGGCTAGAAAGATTTCTAGCTATTTCTAGCGGATTTAGGGCTAATATGCTGCCGCATCCAGGCATGTCACCCCTAGTTTAACATCCCTCCTGAAGGACGGTGAAAAGAGCTGTGTAGTCAGGAATCTGGAAGGTCACCAGTCCGGATTTTAACCTTACCCGACCAAGCTTGGAAGGACGAGAACTGCAACTGTAGGCTATGCAAAACAAAAAATACCGCAGGTTGGGTATCTAACATGATATTCACCTATATAATATGCTCAATGCTAGTATTTTGAACAGTTGTAAATATACTTTTTTCTATTTATTTTTCATATTGTATGTATGCTAAATGGTAGGCCTAAATTAGCAGTAATTTTGCATTCTTCTACGTATTTGGACATGATATTTGGACATGACAAAAGGCCCTGGGAGCGAGGTTGGATGAAGCTTGACTTAAGTTACCTAGAATGGAAATTGTATAAGGGATTCCGCCACTCATGCAAACGTCAATTATTCTAACAAGAAATCTTATTTATTTCTAGTTCCTCCTGCCGATTTGATACAGGAACCCGAGGAACTTGTCAAAATTGATCTGCGACCACGAACAGAATCGAAAAAAGTCAACATGAAGATCGGCATGGCTGGTGAAATCCTTTCGGGGAAACAAGTAACGATTGACTGCCCAACTGCCGGCTCTGTTACACCAAAAATAACTTGGATGTTGAACGGGAAAGTATTGAAGTCAAATGGAAGATACAAAATGCAAGGAAATACTCTAACTATAATGAAGCAACAAGAAGGAGATTATGAATTTACATGCAAAGCTGATACATTCCTTGGGTCAAGTTCCATGATATCCCTTATACGTTTTATTGGTAAGTAGACCTCCTTCGCAGCGTCACATTAGTAGCTTACGCCCCCGCAGGAGTAATTATATTCTTTTAATGCTGGTAGTCAACTGAATAGACTTGGAGCAAGTCTAAATGGTAAGTAATGTACACTCTCGTGAGGAAAGTATCCGAGCAGCCGAAACAAAATGCTATCGAGTTTGACCGCTAGCCCGTCAACCCTTAAATTGTTCAGCCNATGAATTTACATGCAAAGCTGATACGTTCCTTGGATCAAGTTCTATGATATCCCTTATCCGTTTTATTGGTAAGTAGACCTCCTTCACAGCGTCACATTAGTAGATTACGCCCCCGCAGGAGTAATTATATTCTTTTAATGCTGGTAGTGAACTGAATAGACTTGGAGCAAGTCTAATTGGTAAGTAATGTACGCTTTCGTGAGGAAAGTATCCGGGCAGCCGAAACAAAATGGCATCGAGTTTGACCTCTAGCCCTTCAACCCTTAAATTGTTCAGCCGTCATCCGGCCATTTCAGGCACTGGGAACTAATGATTTTACCGCCAAAAATTGTCAATCAATCACGCAAGCAAGCAAGAACTAGAAAATTGACAGCAAAGTAAAATGAACATGTTTTGATAGCGAAACATGAAGTTAGCTGTACAGTGGAAGAGCAGCTGAAATTCTTTAATTCTTGAGAGAGATTAAATGCCCTTGTGTTTTGTTTTGTGTGAAAGATTCCTTATGATTTGGTTGAGTGTTTTAGGCCCTTTGCCTGACGTTTCACAACCAACAAATTTTCGCGAAGTCATATTTAACCATATCTTCCTTGCTATATAATTACAAGGCAAATCATGAAAAATATTTCAATCTTTCTGCTATCAACCAAAATTCGATTCATACGAATCCATCAAATACGCTAGCCTTTACAACTTTTCAAATGGCTCATTTGTTTTTGGCGCTCTCGGTAGGTTTTAAAAAGTTCATATACAGAGACCGCAGGTAATTGTATAACCCCCCCCCCCCCCAAGGATAAAGAGGCCCTGCTTCGCAGCCTCTTTGCGAAGCTATGCAGAAGTGGTTGCGAAGCTGTGACGCAATGCCTTTGATGAGAAATCGAAAGTGAGGCGCGCGAGGAATGAAATTTTGGTCCCTTCACTTTCTATTAGTAGGCTTCCATTCTTTGATATATGGAGGAACAGCCAGGCATTACACCATAGCCTCGCAATCGCAAAGGAGGCACTTTGTCATTGGCGGGGGGGGGGGGGTATACAATTTTCTGTGGTCCCTGTGGTTCATATAGAGATGATCCAAATATATTTTGCTTTTTTAGACCCTGTTGAGCCGAAAATCAAAGCAACCAAGAAAGACAAGGTTTCAACTGAAGAAAAACTCCAAATTGACGTTGGAGGTAAAGTCAGAGTTAAGTGGGGCAGTCAACTGGACATTAATTGCCCTCATGTTGCTATCCCAATACCACAAATTAAATGGTATCGAAATGGCATCGAGTTGACTGAAAAGGATGACGTTATCATAAAGGGATCTGGATCTATTTTGCGACTGCCTTACGTCAGAGAAGAAGACAAGGCAACATATGCATGTGAAGTAGCTAATGGAATTGGAAAGAAAGCTTTGGAGAAAATAGTAGTTGGAGTTTACAGTAAGTGAATTTTGGACCGTTCTGTTCTATTTTTATTTCTTTCACCATGGGGAGCAGAAGACTATGACTACCCCATGGCTTTAATATAAATACAGGCAAGTAATTGAACCTAAATATACAATCAAATAGAATTACAAAAGGCTACGCATAAACAATTACGTTATCAACCAAATTTTGTACATCCCCCTAATAAACCTTTTAGTGATTCAAAAAGGAGTGTGAATCGAACGATATTTTTGTGTAATTGGTATGATTTTCCACTGTGCAAAATTGATAGAAGAACGCAGCTCAATCAAAGCTTTTGCATAACAACTTATTTTTTGTCTATTCATATTAAATTAAAAGTAGATTAAATACATTACTACTGTACCGCTGTTGGTGTAAGAAGACACAAGGTCATCTGGCCTACACCAAGAACGGTACTTACAATTTGCAGATACAAGCAGATACAACTTCAAGATATATATATATATATATATATATATATATATATATATATATATATATATATATATAAAATACAGCAATACGAGGGACAAAACAAAACAAGAAAGCAACACACAAATAGTCAAAAGAAAAGAAGGAGACGGGCAGTTCCACACCAAACCATGCAATTGGTCTAACCCTTTTATATTGTAGGCTTCCATCATCTTTGTACCATCACATCAGGCATCGCTAAAGTGCGCGAGCGTGCGAGCGCCGCTCGCAGGCACATTTTTAAATCCAGCAAATACCTGCAGGCACATTTATTAAAAGAATGATCTTTTCTAAAGTTTGTAACAATCAATTGGTAGGAATTGAGTAACAAGATGTTGCATTAAAATGATTTGAAAGGCTAAGAATAATGAAACCATAATTGAATTGGACATCGAGCTAATCTTTCAACATCTCACATCCAGTTAGATTTGTCTATAGTTAAATGAGCTATCAGTTAGATCTGTCACTAGAGACTTGGGCAAGTCCAGTACCAGATGAGTTTCGTTGTTTTAAAGCAAAGAAACAACTGTATACGATGTCAATTGTTGAAATGAGAGTATTCCTAAACAAAGCCAAAGCTTCATATATATTGTCTATGATAAAGATACCATCCAACTTTTACGACCAAAATTTCCTTCGCTTTATCAAAGTGTGATGTCTGCAAATGTGATGTCTGCATCACATAAAAACGTACGAAACTATCACTCAATCAAGGCTCTTTTGCAGAATAGCTAAAAGGTCTATGGAGATAGGAATAGTTATTTTCCAACATAATAACCNGGCAAGTCCAGTACCAGATGAGTTTCGTTGTTTTAAAGCAAAGAAACAACTGTATACGATGTCAATTGTTGAAATGAGAGTATTCCTAAACAAAGCCAAAGCTTCATATATATTGTCTATGATAAAGATACCATCCAACTTTTACGACCAAAATTTCCTTCGCTTTATCAAAGTGTGATGTCTGCAAATGTGATGTCTGCATCACATAAAAACGTACGAAACTATCACTCAATCAAGGCTCTTTTGCAGAATAGCTAAAAGGTCTATGGAGATAGGAATAGTTATTTTCCAACATAATAACCGTATTTCATCTGTTTTAACTCCACAGAGCCTGTCCGTGCAGCTATTGCCATTCCAGAAATTGCAGACATTGAAAAGCCTGCAAAACTTGTTCAATTTGATTACAAACCGGATGTTATGATGCCACCTATGATCAGAGAAGAAAATAAAACTGGCTCTATCGGACAGAATTTCAGTATCCTTGCTGGTATGAAGATGGAACTTAATTGTCCGGTAGCTGGTGATCCGAAACCGGAGATTGTTTGGAAGAAAGGGGATGTTGTTGTTGCAAGGAATATTGAGAAACTGATCCTGAATGCAGCGGATGTAAATGATAATGGGGAATACACATGTGAAGTAACGAATGTTTTTGGAACGCAAGCCATGATGAGTGTTGTTAATGTTATGAGTGAGTACTGTTTCTTAGTAACCCTTGTAAACCTAACCGAAATAACCTCTGCGTAGCCATCATATCTAACCAGTCATGTGTTATTTCTCCTTTTCAAATCGCTGTACATATTTGAATTCTGATTATAACTGTCACAGCCCTGAAGAAGTTCTGCATCCCAGGGCGATTCACTCATTTGCTGTTGCTTTTTGTCGTATTGCGGTGTTTCTGCCTTCAAATTTACTGTTTCTTGCTTTGCTTTTAAATTTACTTTTAAACAAATTGAGCCTCGTTTTTGTGGCTGCTGTGGAGGAGCTGTAGTTTTATTTGTCTCGGTTTTTACGCTGGTGCATAGGTCAGGCTTCACCTTTGAATTTGAGACTCTGTTTAAGTCCATCTGACAAGTGGTTGCTGATTTATGACAGAGGAAAGGCAAAATAAATGGATGCTTCAAAAACAGCACTTCTTCACTTCTACTGTTCTCCGGCAATTTCAAAATTAAGTAAATTTTCAATCCTTAAACTGGTACTTAAAGTTTTTCTGCATGTTAATGCAAGACAACTGTTTATCTGCCGTGGAATTTTTTTGCCATCTTGATTATTTCAAAATGGTGGCATGTATTATATTTGAGGCTGTCACGTCATCAAATTTCTGAATCCTAACCCAGAAGAGTGACAGATTTCTGCTTGCCATGACTTTCATATCATAAACTATGGTTTTCTTGAAGATAATATCACTTTCTTGTATTCGTTTAGGACTTATGATGGTTTAAATTTTTTCTAAATTTTCCATGAGTTTTTTAGACAAAATGAAAAACACCACCATCTTGAATATAATCAAGATCTCAAAGAATTTCCGCGGCATATTTTTCAGCAGAGGTTTCTTTCAAGCCACTCAATTCAGAAAAAGATGTAATCAAGTTTACACCCACCTTTCGAAGATTTGAAAGATTTGAGCCCAACGTTTGATTAATTAGGCCTATTTTGAGCGAAGATCTTGTTTAATTGTAGTAAATCCTTTCTTGCTTCTGCAGATCGAAAAGAGCCGGAAATTCCCCGAGATCCAGAAAAGAAAGAAAAGAAGGAGAAGGAAATTGTCTCTGCCGTGACAGGAATAGATACTGTTGGTATTGATATTGGGGATGACCTTCAAACGCTTGTTGGCACTGAAGTAACGATTAAGTGAGTTACTCCTCCTTTTTATTTTCATAGTGTGTAAGCTCCAAACAATTATCCGACTGCGATAATAACTAACTTTCTTGAATAGTGGAAATGTTACCTCAACAAGACAAAGGATTACCTAGTATGTATAGGGTGTCCCAATACCCTCCCGTTTGTAAAATCATCAAACGTGAATACAAAGACCGATCTTCACTTTCTTTTTCTCTCAAGTAGATCAAGGACCAAATTATTTTCCAAGATATAGCTGATCTTGTAATTGGCTTTAAATTTAGCAAATTTGGCGCTTTATAGGACTACCTGGTTTTGAATCATACTGCAAAAAAGCACTGATGATTGCCAGATCAATTTCTTTGTGCATGTGAAGCTTCTAGTTTGGTCATAAATGACAGAAATAAATGCGCATTATCATTGGAGACTTCACTGCTGATACAAAATCTGAAAGTTTCGACTCTTAGCAAGATTGAGTATTTTGCTTAAAAACTATTGCTCAAAATGAGGTTTTTCAACGTGTAAATTTCCTACCTTGCTGTATCAAAAGCAAACATTCTATCATCTATGAAGATTTTTGGGTCTTTTGACAAAGCAACTCAAAAAGAAAATTTTATCGAAGGTTTGATAATCAATTTTTGGTGATTTATTTTATACAGGAGTACCTTTTTGGGACACCCGGTACATTAGTTGCATTTTTTGTTGTTGGAAAGCTCTTGAATCATTAGATACACATTTCATTCATCTGCGTTACTAACGTATAATTATTGAAATCCATCTATTTCGTAGATGCCCTGCTGTTGGTATTCCTGCGCCAGAAATCGAATTTTACAAAGATGACATGTTGCTCTCGCCGAGCCCAGAGCTGAAATTAGATTTCTTCCACGGTGTTTTAACAATCAAGAAAGCAACTTTAGCAGCCAAAGGAAACTACAAATGCGTTGCAAAGAATTCTGCTGGTGTTTTCAATGCATCCTCTGATGTAGAACTCTTAGGTAAGTTCTTCAAAACTACTGGACTTGCCTCACCTTTAATTTTCCTCCTCTCGTTCTCTAGGGCCGTCGTTCTTTAGGACCCAAACATATACTTGTAGCAAGTCCACAAAACTACTTGCTCAAGATTGCTAGTTGGAGGAGCTGTTTAGACTAATAGATACCCCCCCTCCGTTTATTGAATTTCGAGAAAAAAAAATATCCATCCCCATACCTTATTAAGGCCCCCAACCAATTAATTTTCATGGAAAGTGTAAGCGAGAAACTTCATTTGCTTACTGTAGGCACGTTTTATGTGATTAAAGTAGGGAAATTACGTATCAAATAAATGTCATCCACCTGTCGAAGAGGAGAATGAAACCATTAGATGTTGATCATTGGAGGTAGACTGAAACCATTATCATGTCTCAAAATGGAAGGAACGTGTTTTATGCACCCCCCCCCCCCAAATTATCAAGACTCCCCTTTGTAGGCATACAAGAGTGGGCCAAGCCACTTACGGTCAAATGCTCGCCCATCAGATATCGGTGTTGACGCAGATCAGTTACCCACATATGGTTCCGCACGTGTCACGATCCTTTGTCTTTGGAAAGCTATTTTTATCAGTCTTTTTATATGCGTATAAAGGCAATGTGTCCTTTAAAAGCAATGTGTCCATGTAAGTACAGCCGCGTATACACTCTTGTCAAAATATGCTGACACGATGCTGACGAAGAGCCTCGAAGAGCACACTGTGATTGGTAGGTTTTAACTGATCACATGCAAAATTAGAATTTAAATTTCACAAGGCTGCCTGCTGTGAGACTTCAGGTTCAACTCTGGAAGTGCAGCCGCAAAAGTCACCAGTCTGCTTATATTAGAGCGGGCGACCTTTTGAGTTCAATGGTAAAGTGATCACATGAAATATCACGTGAAATTAGCAAAATCGCTGTATTTACATGGACACATTACCTTTAAGTTCTCAATCTATTCCCCACCCCCACCCCATTTTTAAGACCCCTTTTCTATTTGGAAGCTGAGAGCATGCCATTCAGACTTTTAACATAATTTATTTCCTTTCAGTTCCGATTTCACCTACGATACTCGAAATGGCCGATGCTCCTGCTTTTGACTACGATGTCTTACGCGGCCAAGGATTCCTACGCGGTGCTGTAGGAAACAGAAACATCTCCGCATATCCAGGAACAGAGGTATATATCGACTGCCCAGCAAGTGGTTTTCCGTCCCCCAAAATTTTCTGGTCAAAAGATGGGCAACGCTTACACCCAGATGATGAGTTCATAGAGGTCATGGGAAACGGGACACTTGTGTTGCCACATTTGACTCGTGATATGCAAGGAACGTATGAGTGTTTTGCTGTTAATGTTGGTGGAGGATCTTCGAGAAGCATCAATATTAAAGTCGCTGGTAAGATTTCAGAGATTTTTGTAGTTCCAAATGAACATTTTTCAAATGATTTGCGGTGGCTACAAAATTTAGAAATAGCCTCAGGCCCAGTTTAAACATGCGCTTTTTTGCCGTATCGAATTTAATAGATGCTGCCAAAAACTTCTAAATGTCAATTAAATTCGACATAAAAACGATGTTTAAATCACCTGCCATTTTGAATAAATAAAACGGCAGGAGTTCACCAGCTCTGTCGTATCTAACAACAGAAAAACGACTTGCTTGAAACATCGTATTTCTGTCGCGTTTAATTAATCAATTCTAGCCCATGGTCCGTGGTTTCTACNGTCTTACGCGGCCAAGGATTCCTACGCGGTGCTGTAGGAAACAGAAACATCTCCGCATATCCAGGAACAGAGGTATATATCGACTGCCCAGCAAGTGGTTTTCCGTCCCCCAAAATTTTCTGGTCAAAAGATGGGCAACGCTTACACCCAGATGATGAGTTCATAGAGGTCATGGGAAACGGGACACTTGTGTTGCCACATTTGACTCGTGATATGCAAGGAACGTATGAGTGTTTTGCTGTTAATGTTGGTGGAGGATCTTCGAGAAGCATCAATATTAAAGTCGCTGGTAAGATTTCCGAGATTTTTGTTGTTTCAAGTGAACATTTTTCAACTAATTTGCGGTAGCTACAGAATTTAGAAATAGCCTCAGGTCCAGTTTAAACGTCGCTTTTTTGCCGTATCGAGTTTAATAGATGCTGCTAAAAACTTCTAAGTGTCGATTAAATTGGACATAAAAACGATGTTTAAGTCAGCTGCCATTTTGAATAAATAAAACAGCAGGAGTTCACCAGCTCTGTCGTATCAAACGACAGAAAAACGACTTGATTGAAACATCGTATTTCTGCCGCGTTTAATTAATCAATTCTAGGCCATGGTCCGCGATTTCTACGCGTGATCAGCCACTGCGATTCTGCATTTTGAAAAATTGCCATTTTAACCATTTGATATCAATTTGACACGGCAAAAAAAGGACGATGCTTAAATGAGATTTTCAGACACGGCAGATTTTGCCTCTTTTAATACGGTTCGATTCAACACGGCAAAAAACAATGTTTAAACTAGGCCTCAAATAACGGACTCATTGTAATAAACACATAAACGCAACATTAGTTAATGTCATCTGTGGAAAGAAAACTGTTAAATCTTGCATGAGAAAAAACGAATTGATCTGAAACTCTGAAAGGAAACAAAATGAGTTAATTGCTGCAAAACAGAGCAATATTTTTCGTCTTTTTAGGTAAACGGTTTGTTTTGTGTTCAACTACCGGATGGACCAGAAAGAACTTCAAATGTTTGCAAATTTCTCCTGCAGATAGTACTTGAGCTACTGGAATGAATCCAAATTTGGTTGATAGCCTAAAAATCGAAGTATTTTTTTGATGTGAATATTTGCATAAAAAAGAGATAACTCAGTGAATTTTCAAAGGATTTGCAAGACTCTAGTGTCTAGAATTACTTCAAAATCCTAGGCACAGTGATCCAGATTAATTTATTTAGAATTTGAACCCTCGCTATTACAGCTGTGCAATTAAAACGAAAACTATGCAATGGAACCACCCAGAAACAAAACATACATTTTAATCGCGGAAAATGACAGAAAAAAACATACATGGGCCTAAATGACTCGATTTTTTATATCAGCGATAAAATGTTTACCTGTACGAACCTGAACGAACCCTTTGGCAGAAACCTTCATCGATACCTGAAGTTTAGTGCGAAATGAGTTTCTAAGACTCTTTTTTCCTCACTTTTTTTGTTTGCACCAGGAGAGAAGAAATTTAGGGGTCTCGTGTAGTTCTATTGCTAAAAAGACCCCTTGATAAATATGTGCCAAATAAACAAACAAATTGATGTAAGTTCATAGAACTGATACGTTGTATAATTGTGCAGACATTGAGGGTCAATTTAAAAAAAAGTTTATTGAAATCGGACGAATACAACTGGAGAAATGAAAATTTGAAATTGTTGGTTTAGGCCCATTTCAAAATTGATAAACCGGAAATGTCAACAAAAACATGGCCTGGCAATTTTTGTCAACTTCAAAGTGCAATTTCTCTGCAGTCCTTGGTCTGATTTCTGTACGGATTTTTGTTCTGAACAGCTCAAAGTGTCCTCTCTATGGTAGATTTGAAAATTTTTGCATTGGCAACTATTTGTGTTTTGGCATTCATTCCATGCTCTGGATCACTGTGCTAGGGACAGAGCTATCTTCCCATGGGCCTATTTATGTTATGGTTGTTTTGAAATATTTAACCAATCATCGAACAGGTTTTCTCAGACACCTTGTAGAGAGATTGGATTTAATATTTTCGTTCTTCGTTCTGTACAGTTTCTTTGATTTATCCTTTTAGATCCTTCTCCACCAAAGATCGCCAAAGCTTCTGGATCATCTGATCTTACTCAAACACTCAAAGCAGATGTCACGATAGGCCAAAATGTTGTTGTCTTGTATGGAGCCGATCTGTTTATCCACTGTCCAGTCAAAGCAGAACCAAAGGAAACAATCATGTGGGCTGGTCCACCTGATGTTGATATGGAAGGCGAGGGCATTGTTAGATTGAACGAGGGAAGCACTCTGAAGATATCTAAAGTGGGTAAATCATCTGTTGGCTCGTACAAATGTATTGCATCAAATATCTTTGGAAGTGATTTCGCGATTACTAAAGTTGCAGTGGCAGGTAAACACCGCAGTTTATTTTATGTACCGGGTGTCCCAAAAAAGTACTCCTATTTAGAAAGTCACCAGCATTCAATTATTAAACATGGCAAAATATCTTCATTTTGATCTCTTTTATCAATGATCCAAATATATTTAAGGATGACAGAATTTTTGTTTTCATCACTTAAAGCAAGTGTGCAATGGTAAATAGGCTCCTCTATGAATAGAACAACGAAATAACTCAGACACAGCATTGTTTCTTAGCAAGATAAAAATCCCATTCTTAGGCTTCCCGTTGTTGACATTGTGTGCAACTTCAATTTGAATGGGGTATTTTTAGATATTTCTGCTCTCTGCAAATGCAAGCTTTTAACCTTGCACAAACCCTTTAACGACACGTCGAAAATCCTTATTCTGAGCTATACTCTCGTTTGCATTCTGACGTTTTTGGGACCAAACTAGAAGCGTAATATATGAATAGAAATTAATCTGGTAGTCATCGGTGCTATTTGGAGTATTCTTTAACCAGGCAGTCCTAAACAGAGCTAAATTTTCTTGTACTAAAACCAATCACAAAATTAGCTTTCCTGATAAATTAATTTGGTCTTTGATCCATTTGGCAAGGCAAGAAATTTGAAGATCGGTGATGTAATCAAAATTTTGTGATTTCTCAAACAGGAATACTTTTTTGGGAGACCCGGTACTTTTACATTGCAAATGTCTTCATTGATTCACACCATCCCTGACCTCTCATCATCATCAAGAAAACAATAAGGAACAATGGAAACCTGTGGTGTTCACAGATTTATTTACAGTTTGGCGACGGAGCCCCTTTAAAGAATTTGAACAGAGTTTAATGTGAGACCTCTGATTCTAATTTCTAATCCTGATGTTTCAAGACATTGATCGTAATATGTGTATTTAAAGTGAAAAACCTGAGTTAAAAGATGAGATCTCATGGATTTATAAATAGCCTATTGTATTTGATAATCCAGCTCGTGGCGAATGAAATCAATGCTAAAGAAAACAATAGAGGGATTAGGTGTTACTTTGTCCTATTTATGACAAGCGATATATATCTCAGGTCATTCACTTTGATAATCTCTAGGGGCCTGTTTATATGAGGAAAATCATCCCACCTTCCAGGCTATCAGCTGTCAGGTGAGATGAAATCTGCGTGTGTTTATATATAATTTTCATCTCACCTTCCAGCATTTCCATCCCACCTCCCAGCCCGTGATTTCAGACATTAACAATCGTAATTGGTGTTTGGCGCCAGCTTTGATTAGGTTTCCCTTTGTTTTCATATTGGCGCGTGCGCAAAACAGAGGATTTCATCCCACCTTACAGCTTTTCATCCCACCTTTCAGCGTTTATATGCAAAATTTTCATCCCATTTCATTGAGATCCCACCTCTCGTCGAGCGGGATCTCACCTAGCCGGGCTGGCTCACTTTCCATATAAACGCAAGATGAAAATTACAAGGGGTGGGATCTCACCTCTCAGCTCACAGGCTGGAAGGTGGGATGATTTTCCCCATATAAACAGGCCCTAGGTCTCATAGCCCTACGATTTCTTTCATTCTTAGAGTCATTGAAACCAATGATAACACCTGTCAAAGAGAATGTGACATCATACATGGGGACAAGCGACGTTTCTATTGTTATTGGTGGAAGCTTAGAGGCACCTGCTGGTGTCATGGTAACCATCACGTGTCCAATAAGTGGGACACCAAGACCAGATGTGAAATGGTACTTTGGTGGTATACTGATACATGAGACTAAGATGAAAAGCGGAAGTGCTGCGGAAGTATATATCATCAACAAGCTGAGACTGAAAGATTCCGGGAAGTATACATGTGTAGCTGAGAATATTCTTGGAAAGCATTCAGCTTCTACGTATGTTACAGTAGGTCAGTGCATCAGTTGCTTCTTTTTTTTCATTTGGATTTGTCGGATCTGCGGAGAGAATATAGAATCGTTTAATATTACCTTCCAAGGTCAAATGCCAAAACTAGACTGATTACATTGCCTTAGTTATCGCTATTGATGGTTTGCCAACAAGGACAGATTTGGCAAGACAATAGCACGAGTTTGTTTTGATTGACACCGCAATTCAAAGCGATTAGCGATCGCAGACAAAGGAAATTCTCTCAACCAGAAATTCAAAACAAACAAAGCTGCAAAAGTTTCTCTGAAACACAGGTGCTAGCACGCTCGTTGTGCATTCCAGAAATTGTTTTTAAGAGCAAACATGAGCAAATATCGAAAGAAGAAGGATACATCTACACATCTACCACGCGCATTTTATTTCTTTGGTTCAGAGGCTGAGCAGTAAATACTTCAATTTCCCCCTAAAAATGTAAGAGAACTGAATCGCCTCCCAATCGGCTTTTGAACCGAATTTATTAAATGCCCGTGGCAAATGTGTAGATATATCCTTCTTCTTTCGATCTATGCTCATGTTTTCTCTCAAAAACAATTTCTGGAATGCACAATGAGCGAGCAAGCTACCTGGGTTTCAAGGCAACTTTTGCGGCTTTGTTTGATTTGAATTCTGGGTTGAGAGAATTTCCTTTGTCTGCGATCGTTAATCGCTTTGAATTTTGGTGTCAATCAAAAGCAACTCATGCGATTGTCCTACAAAATCTGCCCTTGCTGGGTTGCCGGGCTTTCTAGCTACGCTTTTACCAGTATGAGCGCTCTTGGTTTGGTGTAAGTCTCGTTTCGATGAGCCAGTACTAGGGCTCATAATAATCATTCTCATAGCCAAAACCCGAATCAACGTATTCGCATGCTCTTGTTGCTGGTCTTACAGTGCAATAGCCCGTGCAACAAGATTAAATATGCGCTTTATATCCGGTGCAAAAGGGAATCTACAGTTTCAGCATTGTCATCCATCAGCTTTCTACAAACAAACTAACTTCCCACCGAAGCTATTACAGAATGCGTTTGCAGATGCGTCAGAGATGTTTAATTTTTCCATACTTTATTTCAATTTGTCTGGAAGGATTCCTGGCTAGTTCAAGCTAATTTAGGTTCATTATGCATCCGAAGGACGGCGCAGTGAGTTGCCTGGCCAGGCCTCCGAAAGGTCAGCCATTCGGATTTGCTTACCAAACAGAGATTGTATAGGCCGCTCGGTTTACCGCTCATGTCACCCCACATTTACCCGGTATGTTATTATTCCTTTCAGGTCTTATTCCCAAAATCCAATCAGTAGCGACACAAAACAGCGAAATCTCTGCAATCAACGAAGACGCAGTTACTATTCCTATGGGAGGCAAAGCGGTCGTCACAACAAAGGCATCTGTGGTAGTACAATGCTTTGCGCATGGTATTCCTATGCCCCTTGTCAAATGGTACAAAGATGGCTATTTGGTGGACTCCACAACTCGTTATAGATCATTGATAAATGGTCTTCTTGATATTCGTTCAGTGTCTGCAGTTGATGATGGCGTATTCATGNGAACGATATAGGCCTTTTAGCTATTCTAAAATAGCATCTGAATCGAACGATATAGGCCTTTTAGCTATTCTAAAATAGCATCTGAATCGAACGATATAGGCCTTTTAGCTATTCTAAAATAGCATCTGAATCGAACGATATAGGCCTTTTAGCTATTCTAAAATAGCATCTGAATCGAACGATATAGGCCTTTTAGCTATTCTAAAATAGCATCTGAATCGAACGATATAGGCCTTTTAGCTATTCTAAAATAGCATCTGAATCGAACGATATAGGCCTTTTAGCTATTCTAAAATAGCATCTGAATCGAACGATATAGGCCTTTTAGCTATTCTAAAATAGCATCTGAATCGAACGATATAGGCCTTTTAGCTATTCTAAAATAGCATCTGAATCGAACGATATAGGCCTTTTAGCTATTCTAAAATAGCATCTGAATCGAACGATATAGGCCTTTTAGCTATTCTAAAATAGCATCTGAATCGAACGATATAGGCCTTTTAGCTATTCTAAAATAGCATCTGAATCGAACGATATAGGCCTTTTAGCTATTCTAAAATAGCATCTGAATCGAACGATATAGGCCTTTTAGCTATTCTAAAATAGCATCTGAATCGAACGATATAGGCCTTTTAGCTATTCTAAAATAGCATCTGAATCGAACGATATAGGCCTTTTAGCTATTCTAAAATAGCATCTGAATCGAACGATATAGGCCTTTTAGCTATTCTAAAATAGCATCTGAATCGAACGATATAGGCCTTTTAGCTATTCTAAAATAGCATCTGAATCGAACGATATAGGCCTTTTAGCTATTCTAAAATAGCATCTGAATCGAACGATATAGGCCTTTTAGCTATTCTAAAATAGCATCTGAATCGAACGATATAGGCCTTTTAGCTATTCTAAAATAGCATCTGAATCGAACGATATAGGCCTTTTAGCTATTCTAAAATAGCATCTGAATCGAACGATATAGGCCTTTTAGCTATTCTAAAATAGCATCTGAATCGAACGATATAGGCCTTTTAGCTATTCTAAAATAGCATCTGAATCGAACGATATAGGCCTTTTAGCTATTCTAAAATAGCATCTGAATCGAACGATATAGGCCTTTTAGCTATTCTAAAATAGCATCTGAATCGAACGATATAGGCCTTTTAGCTATTCTAAAATAGCATCTGAATCGAACGATATAGGCCTTTTAGCTATTCTAAAATAGCATCTGAATCGAACGATATAGGCCTTTTAGCTATTCTAAAATAGCATCTGAATCGAACGATATAGGCCTTTTAGCTATTCTAAAATAGCATCTGAATCGAACGATATAGGCCTTTTAGCTATTCTAAAATAGCATCTGAATCGAACGATATAGGCCTTTTAGCTATTCTAAAATAGCATCTGAATCGAACGATATAGGCCTTTTAGCTATTCTAAAATAGCATCTGAATCGAACGATATAGGCCTTTTAGCTATTCTAAAATAGCATCTGAATCGAACGATATAGGCCTTTTAGCTATTCTAAAATAGCATCTGAATCGAACGATATAGGCCTTTTAGCTATTCTAAAATAGCATCTGAATCGAACGATATAGGCCTTTTAGCTATTCTAAAATAGCATCTGAATCGAACGATATAGGCCTTTTAGCTATTCTAAAATAGCATCTGAATCGAACGATATAGGCCTTTTAGCTATTCTAAAATAGCATCTGAATCGAACGATATAGGCCTTTTAGCTATTCTAAAATAGCATCTGAATCGAACGATATAGGCCTTTTAGCTATTCTAAAATAGCATCTGAATCGAACGATATAGGCCTTTTAGCTATTCTAAAATAGCATCTGAATCGAACGATATAGGCCTTTTAGCTATTCTAAAATAGCATCTGAATCGAACGATATAGGCCTTTTAGCTATTCTAAAATAGCATCTGAATCGAACGATATAGGCCTTTTAGCTATTCTAAAATAGCATCTGAATCGAACGATATAGGCCTTTTAGCTATTCTAAAATAGCATCTGAATCGAACGATATAGGCCTTTTAGCTATTCTAAAATAGCATCTGAATCGAACGATATAGGCCTTTTAGCTATTCTAAAATAGCATCTGAATCGAACGATATAGGCCTTTTAGCTATTCTAAAATAGCATCTGAATCGAACGATATAGGCCTTTTAGCTATTCTAAAATAGCATCTGAATCGAACGATATAGGCCTTTTAGCTATTCTAAAATAGCATCTGAATCGAACGATATAGGCCTTTTAGCTATTCTAAAATAGCATCTGAATCGAACGATATAGGCCTTTTAGCTATTCTAAAATAGCATCTGAATCGAACGATATAGGCCTTTTAGCTATTCTAAAATAGCATCTGAATCGAACGATATAGGCCTTTTAGCTATTCTAAAATAGCATCTGAATCGAACGATATAGGCCTTTTAGCTATTCTAAAATAGCATCTGAATCGAACGATATAGGCCTTTTAGCTATTCTAAAATAGCATCTGAATCGAACGATATAGGCCTTTTAGCTATTCTAAAATAGCATCTGAATCGAACGATATAGGCCTTTTAGCTATTCTAAAATAGCATCTGAATCGAACGATATAGGCCTTTTAGCTATTCTAAAATAGCATCTGAATCGAACGATATAGGCCTTTTAGCTATTCTAAAATAGCATCTGAATCGAACGATATAGGCCTTTTAGCTATTCTAAAATAGCATCTGAATCGAACGATATAGGCCTTTTAGCTATTCTAAAATAGCATCTGAATCGAACGATATAGGCCTTTTAGCTATTCTAAAATAGCATCTGAATCGAACGATATAGGCCTTTTAGCTATTCTAAAATAGCATCTGAATCGAACGATATAGGCCTTTTAGCTATTCTAAAATAGCATCTGAATCGAACGATATAGGCCTTTTAGCTATTCTAAAATAGCATCTGAATCGAACGATATAGGCCTTTTAGCTATTCTAAAATAGCATCTGAATCGAACGATATAGGCCTTTTAGCTATTCTAAAATAGCATCTGAATCGAACGATATAGGCCTTTTAGCTATTCTAAAATAGCATCTGAATCGAACGATATTTTGATGCATATTTGAGAATCTTTGAATGTGCATAAAAGCTATAGGAGCTCTAACGCCACTCAATCGAACCTTTCGTATAATAATGTATAGTAATGTCGCTCGATTCAGACTCTTAGCAATCAAAGCACTTCTATGTATCGCCCTTAACGGGGCTGTACAACCTATACTCTCAAAACACCATGACTTTAACGCCCTGATGCAGACAAACGGCAGCAGATACATTGCAAATAAAGATATTTTCTATAAGCTTGAACTCCGTAGAATTTGCCAGTGTAGTCAAGTTTTACCTGCCATCAACGATGTTGGAGATATAGCTAGATTTCCAGCTACAAGTTTAATATGTTTATGTGTTTGACCCAAACACACGATAGCCTACTGCAGGCTAAGGAAATTCTATTGCATGTTCCCGTTGTTTACTAAAATCCTTTACAGCCCTTTGAACAGATACTACTGGTGAGATGAATTGCATTAGCCTTGAAGATCGCATTGTAGAGATGTTCGCCTGTGTGTGCGGTACAATTTACTTTTGCTGTCTTGTTTGCAACATGCAGGAATCTGAGCAAATATTGTTGTTTTTTGCAGAGGCACCAAGAATAACAAAAGGCAGAGGTCAGATCCTAAAGGCAATGACAACAACTTTGAAAGCGTTAGCTGGACAATCGGTAGGAGTTAGACATCACTCAGTTTTGATGATTGTTTGCGAAATCAAGGGAACTCCAAAACCAGTGATCATGTGGAATAAGAATGGAGAAGAAGTCGGTGAAGGTCTCATGGTATGAAACTTTTATTATATTTTTAAAAATATGGCTGAGCTTAACATTTGCTCAATGTTGTAAACTAACGATAATGCAAGAACCATTTCTATGCAAGCAAATTCTGTGCACATAAAGTTATCAAGCAATTGAAAATTGTGCTAGAAGAACATGGACAGGTTTGGTACCAAAGTAGCATCAGTTGCCTTTGATTTTTGATTGACACCGGAAATGAAAGCGATCAGCCGACAAAGGAAATTCTTTCAACCAGTAATTCAAAACAAAACAAAGCCACACAAGTTGTCCTGAAACCAGTAGGGCAAACTGCCGCCTTGTGCACACGAAAGGTGGTTTTAAGATAAGTCATGTGATTTTAACGAAAGAGGATGGGTGAATCTAGATATCTGCCTGGTGGATTTTGTTTATTTGATTTTCAAGGCGAGCAGAAGCCATTGCAGTTCTCGCATATTTAGGGCTTAAATGAAACAATTGCAGCTCAAAAATTTGGAAATATTTTGAGAGTTTATTCGCCTAATTTAGCCCCTTGACATCTCAACAGAATTTTAATTTCTTGTTGACGTTTAGGTTGAAGGAAACCGAGTTCTCCTACTCAAAGATGTTTCATCTGAAGATGCCGGTAACTACACTTGCATGGTTGAAAATGAGCTTGGATCTGATAGAGCAACTTCTGAGGTCATTGTCGTTGGTAAGTTGCACTCGTATTTCAAACTTCATCTCTTGGTGCTCAGAAATTTATGGCTCGGGCTTTGACGAACAAAACTGGAAGCGAACATGATTGAATCGTAATTTTCTTCATTCTTGTCATTTTCGACCCTTCAAAAACAGCTTTCAAACAACGTCACCAAAAAGTCTAAAATGGTATGGCTGATTTTCGTGAGATGGGTTTTCAGTAAATAGTAGAATTGTGCTTCATAGAAAACTTTTAGCTATCCTGCAACGTAGTCTAGAATGACCCAATGTTTACAGCAATGACAGAAGGGACTGTTCGACTTGCTTGCCAATGGGACTGATTGATCCAAATTAAAATCCTCCTTTCTAATAGCTACTGTATGAAAATGGACTAACAATTCGATTAACCCTTTCTCAACTGCAGAAGAAATTCCAGTACAGCATTAGAACCCTTTCTTGCAGTATTTACTTGATGTTGGCTTTTCTTGGAGAGCCAAGTGCTGTTTTTGAAGCATTCAACGTTTTGACTGCCTTGTACCATAAATCAGCAAACAGTCGTCAGATTGACCCAAACAAGGTTCAAACTCTTAAGTTTAGCCTAGCATATGCTACTGTGTAAAAACGAGACAATGGAGGTTGGAAGTGATAGCTCCTCCACAGCAGCCGCATAGCATACTTTTTGAAGATCTTTCTCAATTAATTTTTTAAAGGGGCTTTGCAACCGGCATGCTTTGTGAATACACTTTTATGGTCTCTTAGCTGCCACAATTTTCGTTGTGCACAGATATGGCCGCCAGCAAAGAGAAGTCACGTGCAAGATATGCTGGTTGCAAAGGCCCCTTAAAGACAATTTGTTGATCTTGTCAATACTAACTTCGATTCTATTTTAAATGCAGAACCTGCAATTATAAAGGACCCCGTTGCTGAAGATTTATCTTTGCATGGTATCAACGCAGATGTTGCTGTGTACAATGATGAAGATTCCAAATTAGACGTACTCAAAGGTTGGTTTCATTTTATCAGCAAAAAATGTTGTTTATACTTTACAGAAACGACGCTACTCATTTGGAAAGAAAAATTGTATTAAAATCTTTTTGCCAATTACATTATTTTTTTTCTTTTTTATTCATATTAAAATATTACAATAAATCTTACATTCTACTATACTTTCCTAATTACTGTACAACACTACGGGGACGATACCATGGGGAGCGAAAGACAATGACTTCCCCATGGCCAATATGAAAAGACACGCAACGTTAAACTAAATACAACTACACTACGAACAATTTAAAAACTAGTGGATACTATACTAGATTCCATCCCACATCAGATGTCAGGTCAGGGTTGCGATCAATGCGAGCGCAACTCGTTCTAGTTATTTAAAGTATATCGAGTGCCTGTCATCTGATGTGAAACAGAATTTACAAAGAAAAGGAAACATTTACGTGAAGAGACTTGGTGGCTGCTTTGTGCATGACTGAGGTTTGAAAGTTCTTAGTCAAACCGACCAGTTTTGTGAATGTAATGTAAATTACATTGTGTTTGCAGAAATAATATTTTGTTGTTTTCTCATAATGAAATAACATTGAGCTATTTTTAATTTTAGTGAATATGCAAACACGTCGCTAGAACTATAGTTGATATTGTCCCAGTTTGAGCAAAAATTCAATTTAATTAACAAATGCAAAAAGTATGTAAACAATGTTATTGTTGCTGTTGTTGTTGTTGCTGTTGTTGCTGTTGCGTTGACTGGGACTATGTCGCGAGTCTAATCCAGGGAGCAGTGAGCTGTCAAACGGCGTTTGTTTTTTATTGACACAACCGGTATCTTTATCTTTTGAATAGGTGAAGAGATCAAAGTTTTGTGCATAGCTGAAGGCTACCCAACACCAAAAATAGAATGGCGAAGAGATATGCATGAAGTAGAGGAACAAAAAGATGAAATTTCATGGACTGAAAGAGTTAGCATTTTGAATAAAGGAAATAAGATTGTTTCAAGAGTTTACGCAGTTCTCACAATCAAGAAAACAGATGGAGATGCTCAAATCAGCTGCAAAGCTAAAAATGCTGCAGGAAAAGGCGTCGCTAAAGTTCAGCTTGTCATCCACGATCTGCCAGTTGCTCCTTGTAAGTTTCAAAATGTTTCTCTTCTTTCTTTATTCTAGCTTTGCTCTATTCTATAACAACAAGGAAGGTTGCCCTACAGCCGAAGCTGTTTTACGAGGGAACCTCCAGCAAAAGCAATAATTGTAGCATACTTTCCCTTCTGAAATAAAACTAATTACTATCCGAAAACCAAACACAATGTTGGAAAAAACTTTTATACAATGCTGGATGTTTACAATAAAAAGAGGATGCAAACCCTAAGTTGCTTTCTTGAAGCTAATTAGGGAGTATTATGAAAGGCCATTCCAAAAATTTGCTCCTCTGTTAGAAAGACATTTTTGTCTCAGAAAGCTCACTCTCCTTAATAAACTGTAGCTGTATTGTGCAGGTTATACCACAGGGAAGCGAGGAAATAATTGTTTCTAAAAATGAAAATTGTCTTTCTTTGCCCGTCTGTGCTTGCTCTTTGTAATTTTTTGTACCTTAGTCCCCTGTGTTCTAGTTGCGTAGAAAAATGACAAAGAGCAAGCACAGGGGACAAAGATAGACATTTTCATTTTTAACAACAATTATTTCCTCGTTTCCCTGTGGTATGAGGAGCATTGTGATTTTCGTCATAAATCTATTTGACATAAATTCTTGTTTCACTTGCAAACGCCTTCTGATAATATTTTCGATGGAGGAGTGTCTAAATTCTGTGTAAGACTGGGAAAATTCCTTCGCCTTTTAAAGTTAGGAGGTTGTCCGTAAATGCCCCCTAAATCAGAAATTCCCTGTAAGACTGGAAAATTCTTCTTGATACTTTCTAGAAAGCTTGAAAGATTCATCCTTATACCTCTTGTAAGATCAGAAGATTTTCCCAAAATATTTCCCATAAAGTCATGGTATTTCCCACGTATACAGTCGGAAGATTAAAATCTTCCTTGTAAAACGTAGCCTTGTGAAATGTAGTGATTTTTTCCATAGTTTCCAAAGTCGGAACGCATTTTGAATTTAATATCATTCTTAAAGAAATGTCTTGCTCTTGTAGCTCACTTTTCACTTGGTTGTTTTTCAAAACCAATTACTTATAACACAAGACCCAAATAATATACTTGAGTTAAATAATCTCATCTCTTTTTTTCAGACACCGGCGTGTGGATCTCCAAAGAATCTGGAAAATGCGATGGAGCTTGCATCGCAGCTTCCAAAGCAATTGCAAAGCAGAAACTTGAATGCCGTTCATTTGGAAAGAAAAACGTTCCTTTCGATCAATGTGATCCTGCAAAACGTCCTTCTGCAACGAAAGAGTGTTTTACCAAAAGATGTGATACACATTGGCAGATTGGTGCTTGGGAAGCCGTAAGTTTTCAATTGTTTTATTACCGCATGCATGCTGATATAAGGGCATCTCGTATATAGGGGCACCATGTTATATATATGCTCTGCCCTTATACCCGAATGTAAGGGCACAGCTTAGGCTCCAAATCTTTAAAAAGGTTGATGTGAAATCATATGGCCTATTTCTTTGAGGTGAATGGTTTGAAAGAAACCTTAGCTACTTTGATATAATCCTACCATTTGACTTTTCGGATTTCTTCAATATTTTCAGAATGAGAGGGTTTTTCTTCCTTTTTAAGAATTCAAGAAAAACTTCGAAAAAAAACTTTAAAACCATCGTAATTTAAAAAAAAAATTTTATGTACAGGGTGGCCCAAAAAATTGTTCCCTGTTTGCCTGAAGATTGCAACAAAACGGCAAAAGATTCTCGCCAAACTTTTATATCATGTTGCTCTTCAGATGTTCAAATAAAGTTTGCTGCCATCCCCGTATAAAGTCGTTGAAAAAAGATGGAGCTATGACCTTCAGAAGACCAAATTTTGCCTGGTAACTGAAACCAGCGGTCGGCCATTTTGTCTTACTATTTTGCAGTGATAAATAATGTAGGCCCACTAAATCAGAACTTTTTAAAACTTGGAGAGTCACCTAATTCGTTTCTACTGAAGCTATTTTATCAAACTTGCTACCAAAATACTTGAGAATCATCATTCATCAAACATAAGAACTTGTTATTGCATTTTCCAAAAGTTTATGTTTTGCTACAAGTGCCTTCTGGCACACCATGGTTACCCTGGAACAACGAACAGTTTTCAGAATGTATTATTATTGTTCTCTTTTCTCAAATTGTTTTTCGTTTGACAGTGCTCAAAATCCTGCGGTGAAGATGGCCTAAAAAAGCGATCAATCAAATGCATTTTCAAGACTGACATGAGAATTACACATGACAAATATTGCAATCATTTGTTACCAAGAAGACCAAGAAGTAAACAACCTTGTAATCGTGTTAAATGTCATACAGGTAAGACAGAAATTTATTCGCCTTTTCATTTGTTTTTGGATGATAATATTTGATATTGGATGTTGGATAGTGCCCCCTGCGGGAAAAGGTTGCAGAACACTTTAGCTTTGAATTACAGATGCATTGCCTTGTAGATTTCTTGGTGCATAGATCATAAACAGGTGCCCCAATAATTCTTATTGATTGATTGATTGATTGATTGATTGATTGATTGATTGATTGATTGATCCATTCATTGGTTCTTTATAAATGATTTATCGATTGTAAGATGTGAATGTGTTTTCTTTCTCGTTCATTATGACCACTTTCAAGGTTTGACCTCTGTTTGGACTTGCTACAAGTCTGTCTCGCAGAAAAAACGGGAGACAGGATTTTTCCTTTTTCTCGTTTTTTCCGCGAGAGAGACGTTCTTTTTCTCATTTTTTCCACGAGAGAGACTTGTAGCAAGTCCAGCCTCTGTTTCAGAATGTGGTCGGAAAAGACAGACCAAACTATAGCTGGAGGATAGCTTTAAATAGAAGTTTGACCAACTCAGCGCATGTTTATAAAGCTTAATGCCTGTAATAAAAAAGGTCCCACCTTCAAAGAAAACCCCCTTTTGACATCAGCTTATTGTTGGCTATTGTTCTCCCTTAATTAACCTATTTTTTCGTAGTGTTCTAGCAAAAAGGCAGGGTTTGATATTCTTAGAAATGGAACTTTACTATTTAGTAAGCTACCTTGCGCAAAAAATGATCCGATATATCTATTAATTTGATTGATCACACATCTATGGATGTATTTGTATTCTTAGGCCCCGTTCACACTGCTCCGTTTTTATGGATATCCACTTTTGATAGCGTTTTCGAAAACCTCCGTTTTTGTGGCGTTTTTGTGCGGATCAGTGTGTACACTTTCACAAAAGTGGAGGTTTTTCTCTCCGTTTTTGTACAAAAACGGAGCAATGTAAACGGGGCCTTAGATTTATTTCGATATATTTCTTGGATTGATGAAGCTGAAACTGAAACTATTCCTCTGTGAGACAAAAATGACATCTGGAGGAATATTTTACGTCCAAAGGCTCTGCTTGAATCTTAATGCTGTCTTTCTATTGCAGCAAATTGTGTCGACAAGGAAAAGCAATGTACCCTTGTCAAAAGTCTTGGATATTGCAAAAGTATTTGGTCAAAGAGAAATTGCTGTCTTACGTGCGGTTACAAACAGGAATGATTATAATAAACACAATTAGTTAGAAGGTGGAGAGCTCGAGCAACAGACGGCACAGCAAAGACACGAGGTTCTCAAAGGTAGAGAGTGAAGACAGGAATTTATCTGTGTTATGTCGAATAATGACTGTAAAGCCAAGAGCCTTTCTATACTACAGATTTTTCTGNTGAATCTTAATGCTGTCTTTCTATTGCAGCAAATTGTGTCGACAAGGAAAAGCAATGTACCCTTGTCAAAAGTCTTGGATATTGCAAAAGTATTTGGTCAAAGAGAAATTGCTGTCTTACGTGCGGTTACAAACAGGAATGATTATAATAAACACAATTAGTTAGAAGGTGGAGAGCTCGAGCAACAGACGGCACAGCAAAGACACGAGGTTCTCAAAGGTAGAGAGTGAAGACAGGAATTTATCTGTGTTATGTCGAATAATGACTGTAAAGCCAAGAGCCTTTCTATACTACAGATTTTTCTGGTGCTGAGCCGATGAAAATTTGGTGCGCGTACTGCGAGAAATGCTTCATTATAGCATCTCTACTCTGTGTTTATACCAGAGTGGAGCTGTTATTTGTAGTTGGAGCCTCATTTAACGGTCCTGGACTACCGCACGAGTTGTCCCAGAACCAATAAATTTCCATACAGATTCCAGTTTTTACTGTTCCGTGCCAAAAAACGGCCTGTAGTGTAGATTTTTCTGAGAGCATCGTACAGTAAAACTAATGAAGGGCAATGCCTGAACCAGAACTACATAGTGAAAGCGGGTTTCCATGAGTTGATGCTTATTAAAGGCAGTTTGTCATCTTCCCCTCATCTTCCGGGTGAGTGAAAAACAATGAAACGATCCCATTTGAAAGACCATCGCTCCCTACATATCATGGCGATGATATTGACAGAAATTTTATTTAATGGTAGACATGTTCAAATCCATTTTAAAATTTACCTAACTGAAATCGACTACTCCGTTCCGAAATTATAAGGGAATTCCTCGAGAAAGCCTCTTCAAGAAACCTTCACGATATGCCTAAAATCATGAGCGAATTTTCCAAATATTTCTGTAACAGCAATGACTTCAATTCGTTTTAGCACGCGATATCCTCTTGGGAGGATTAAATCACCCTGAATACTGTTGTTATGCTCCCAGGTATGACACTTCTGTCCTCCAAAGGGATAACACGTGCGAAAGCATGAAAAAGTCATTGATATAAGGCAGAGAGCTTGGTCGTGAGTTTAGGCCTGTTTTGAAGGTTTTTTGAAGGGGTTTTCTTCAGAAAATCCCTCATAATTTCAGAACGGAGTGGCCGATTTCAGTCAGGTAAATTTCAAAATGGGTTTAAACATGTCCACTGTTGAATCACACACTTACCAATATCATTGCCTTGCTATTCAGGGAGCAGTGCCCTTTCAAACAGGAATCGTTTTTTTTGCGTACCCAGTAGAATGGTAATAAATTCGACCAACATCTCTGTCGTATTTTTGACAAGTGGACGCTTGTTTGCTGCATCCACAGAGAGAGAATGCAAATATAGGATGCATATGAATTTCATAGCCATGAAAGAAACTGAGAAAGATAGAGACAGACTACCTTCAAGAGAAAAATTGCTAGATGGAGATAACATGGAAAAATACTTTTGAAAATAGGATCCTTCCACTGTTGTCTAATCCCATGTACGCTACCCGTTAAAGTAGAACCAGAGAACAAGAAAGCTTCACGGGGGACTTATGCCAAATGCAAACAATACCAATAAGGAATTAAAGCAACAATGGGGATAACCCTCCCTCCCTTAGCCTCTTTTTCGTCACCATCGAATTCACCCACATGTTGAGTGGCGTTTCATTCTTTGTCGCGTTGCCCTTCCACAGTATGGTAGATTAGATTAAATTGTTAACAAAGTTTTAACGCAAGAAAATGGACAACGAACTTGCAATATGATTTTGTTTGTACATAGATTTTCACTTTTGAAGGCCGAATTAAACATTTAAGAACTCTGTTTGTTTGTGCGTGTCATGTTTAAAGAGTCATTGACACCCAATGTCCTTTGCAGGCAGGCAAGCTGCATTTCAGATTGTATGAAAATCAAAATTTGGCCTAAGCAGAAAAGTTTCCGCCTGTCAGACAGTTTGAAATTTCAGCATGCCCGCAAAGGACCCTGGGTGGGAATAGCTCTTTAATGCCCAATTTTTGAAAGTTTATTAAATTTGAAGTTTGTAGGTTTATTAATGTCATGGGTTTGTTTGATGGTTATTATTTATTTTGTTGTTTAGTTTAATAGGATTCTTAGTTGACAACGGCGAGGCGGCCTTAGTCAAATTTGTTTTTATTTGAAACCTAAGAAACAAGAGGAGACTGAGGAGAAATTTGAGGGCATGACCTAGTTTGGGGGCATCTCTCTATCGCAAAGAAGCCTCAGGAAGAAGAGCAACACAAAATTAGCTAGCAGCTTGATGACCGTTGTAAAAGTGTCACTAAGTCCATCTTACAGAACATGTCGAGGGGCAAATCATCCTGTAGAAATCACGTATACCATCTGTGGAAATGCTTTTGTTTTTCTCGAGAAATCTCTTAAATCCACTAGAAATCCTTTTATTTGCCTTGAAATATCGTCGAGGGAGAGATTGACCCCTTGGAACATGTTAGCGGTAATCTGCGATAAAGAATGCCCGCATTGGCATCGTTTAATATCGTTTGAGAAAGTTATTTTGATATTTTTATTACTGTTCAAGGACCATACAACATTCTGTTGGTAAAAGAATGCGTTAAAAATGTTTCATATTTTATGAGATACTCGTCAAAGGAAATCGAGAGAAAATAAGAGCCTAACAGTGCACTTGCTTGGAATTAAATACTCAGCGAGTTTGCTTCAGCTCTCTCATTGTTCAATGACGAATCTTGAAGGACAAATTTGTGGTTGGCATGATTGATGACAGAAATGAAAGATTATACTGTCTAAGATCGGCAGCCTGCATCTTAAACTTGCGGGAATACGATACTTCAAGGACACTTTTTTCATTGGGCTACAAGGGGCATTTTCTGAAACCAAGACGGCAAGTTTTTCGGCAGTTGCAAAATCTTGGAGGTCACTAGTGTCAGATAAAAATGCCCAGAAAATGGTTTCGATGATTTCTACAACGCCAAGATCTATCAAGCTTGCACTGGGTTTTGTAATAATTGTTATAATGTAGATTTCATTTAATTTGTTTTAAAGTAGAAATAATTTCATTTTTAAATACGGTTCTAGTAGAACCAATTGGGTATATCTATCAGATATTTCATACAATATTCGTAGTTATCATTAACTAACAGTTTTGCCGTTTCTATCTTTTTATTTGTTGACTTTTTGTGATGTGGAATTGGCTTTTTTAGATTTGGTAAACTTATTCAATTTAAAAGTATTTAGTAAATTATTCATTGTTTTTTGGCAGCCTTCTTCTCTGTACAGGATTTTAGCGAAACAGGTAAGTAGTAAGTAATCGGTATTTTCAAAAAGGGCCT
>REGL01000426.1:28758-40376 GCA_004194395.1 Aurelia aurita complex sp. Pacific | reverse complement strand
GTGGACATTTTCCAAAGTACCTGTAGACTTTAAGTTTCCGTGTTTTGCTTTTGAAAAGAATAAAAGATGCATGGACATGGCGCTGATTAAACAAATATAGTAAAAATGTGGCAAGAATGATAAAGTCGTGCCACATCTCCAAAATAAGCGTGCATGTGCTCCTTTTCCTCTTCTTTGATACAAAACACTTGGGATCGAATGCAATGCAAGGACCGTTTCCTCAGAAGAAAAGTTACTTCAAGAACAATTGAAATAATTCAAGGTATAGATCTTTTCAAAAACAGAAAGTAAAGGTCAAAGTCGAAAATTCGTTTGCAAAATGCCTGTTTGTTGGCAAATTATGGCTAGGCCACTTCTCAAAACCTCTGGTTTCAGGTGCACTCCAAATTTTGACCTTGTGAACTCATATCTCCGGTGTTTGGTGGTCGATTTCCAAATGCAAGGTATGTGCATTTAAGTTGAAGACCAAAAAATGTAGCCATGAATTCAAAAAGTCTCGAAATATTATCGTTTTGTTGCCTTGTTGAGTCAAAAGGAGGTACTTTTTTTTGAGACACCCGGTAGGTGTAGTAACAATGCTTGACGCAGAATGGCACTTACCTGCACTTTGAAGCTGGAACTTGATGCATCTTCAAGAGGAAATGCTAATGATACATCTGTTTTTTCGTCTTCTCCTCTGGCCTAAAATTTGACAAACAACACTAAATTTTAAATACCAGGTGTTGAGACTGTATTAATCTCTTAATACTAAAGGGCATATTTAAGTATATGTAGGAATAGACGCGCGAAATATAACGGAAGATAACATGTGTTGGATACTTATAACTGTCATTGTTGTTAGGCTAGGAAGGACAAAATTTTGATCGTTTCACTCATGTTAGCAGGTTCTTAAAAGGAGCTTTCTGCAGAAAATCTCCAATAGCCGCATTCTGGGGGGGGGGGGCGGTACTTAGTCTATTTTAATCAATGGGGATGTTCTATTTTTCAGGGTATCGTTTTCATTAACTTTTTCTGGAACGGGTTATCAAAAAAGGCAATTTTTCTGGAGCCGGTTGTCAAAATGTATCAAAGGGGGACATTTTGTCAGATTGGGTTGTTATTTAGCCCATTTTTTATGTTTGGAGTATACTTTTGACCGATTTTTCTTGAACTGGCTATCATTTGAAGGGAAAAGTTCTGGAGCCGAGTAAAAAAAAACCTTCTTAGTGGGCACATCCCTGTACAAATTTAGGTCAAGCACCCCCCCCCCCCTCCCCACGGAGCAACGGGAAGGAATTTTCGATTAAAGCCGGGTAAACTTCTAAATGCAATTGAACATATTGGCTATGAGACATGACCTTGATCAACCTCGTTCCCAAGGGTATCTGTTTTTCTCAATGTAGGCGCTGCAGTTTACGGGAAACCTTCATTGTCACTGGGTACGAGGTTGGACCTTGATCAATGTCATTGCTTTCACATTCAGGGAGAAATATCTTTTTAAAGTCATGCGTTTTTCTTTACTCGCACGGTAGAAAAGTTCAACTAACCTGCATTTCAATTTCTTTCGTAACAACAAACCATGTGCTTGGTATTCCATTTTGAGTCAACTCGACAATATGATTTCCTTTCAATCTCTTCTTCATGACGAGGCATTTTTCATCGATCTAGCAAAAGTAAAATATGTAACATTTGAAATGTTTTAAGCAGCAATTACTGGGCCATATAAAATTTAAAATTATTAGAGCATTAATTACTGGCGCAGTCGACTTGAGGGTCTTACAATTGACTCTGGTGAATTTCGTAAAACAAAAGAATCGGGCCTCTTTCCAAACCAAACGATTTACCTTATGAAGAAAAGATTTCAGACTTCTGAAAGGACCTGATCAAATCAAATTAAACACAGACAGCAAAGTTTTATGGCTGGCCGAGCTGAAGGTGTACAATCATTTCTTCAAAAAGTAAAAAGGTTTTTCTTATCAGACCTGAGCTTTTCGTTTTATGATATTCACCCTTGCTAATAGGTGGTATCTTCTCGATAGTGTAAACGCAACGTTGCAACCGTACGGTTTGTCAAATCATTCAAACGCGCTATTACTTGAAATGATGCTGTATGGTAATGAAAGGTTTTCTGTTGATTCTAATACAGAGATTCTTAAGGCAACTTTAAAATACATAAATGCAACACAACGCTTTGAATAAAATGATGCTACTAATGATTAGCTGCTGCTACCTGCAAGGGGGACGTAATTTTAATTTCCTTGTCGTTAGTGTTTCTTTTCCTTGTAAATTCTGTTTCGCATCGGAAGTCGGGCATTTTGCTTGCCTTGGCCGGTGGCGGGTGGGTTGCGCACGTGGCATCAATAAATTCATCGCGGTTGCGANTTGGCAATGGGGTAGTCATTGTCTTTCGCTCCCCATGGTATCGTTCCTGTAGTGTCGTATAGGAATTAAAATTAGGTATAGTAAAATGTAAAATATATTGTAAGATTTAATATTTGAATATAAAAAAAAAAAAAAAAAAAAAAAATAGGTGGTATCCTGTACGAAAATATAAGGCCAGGTAATAGCCATGTACAAGCCTTGTAGCTATGGCCTGATAACCTTGTTTTAGCCTAGAAAAGCCTTGCTGCAACCTCATAAATGGCTCAAAAAATGTTAATAAGTTTAACTTAAGCTGGCACAAGGTTGATCTTAGCCTTGTGGAAGCCTTGTGCTAGACTGGTTGTAACTTGGAATCTTACTGAAAGCCTCGTACATTTTCTTCGAAGGTTAGGACAAGGTCATCACAAGGATAACGAGCTCAGCCTTGTATTTTTGTACAGGCAGTGGAAAAAATGTAAGAGATCCGACTTCCTTCAAAGCAAAATAAAAGGAGAAGTAAATAATATCACAACTAGGCAACATTCTGTCCTCATCAGTCTTGAAAAGGGGCACCTCCTGAAACAAAAAAGGCCAGTTTGGAATTCTTTGTAAGATTTTTGGTGGAATATGCCCCCAGTGCCCCCCGGTTCCTACGTCTCTGGGTAAAAATGTATCAATTCTCACCTTGTTTTCGATGATAATAGTTTGAAGGCGGTTCAAGAAGAGCAACAGAGATGGGTGAATGTTTTGAAATCGAGAACTTGCTTTCTTTGAGCTCATTATTTCATCTTTGAGTGGCAATGTGATCTGTGTTTTCCAGTCCCTAAAAATGATACAATACGTCATATTGTGCGCATACTAACCGGTTTTGTATTGTACAGGAAAATATAAAGCCAGAGGTCTTAAAAGAACAGACCGAGCAAGCGAAGTATGTGCAATAAGACCGAGGGCTTTATATTTTCCAGTACAACTACAACTCTACAACTACAAGTATGAGTTTAAATTATCTGATAGCTTCTAATTTCGACTCATATCATTTAGTCAAATTTGTAAATCTCACAGGCCTAAATCAGGTGCTGTCGTGACAAAAACGCGTCCTTGTATCGTATTATACAAGGCTACGGGACAACTGCGGGAACTGTGCGAATAACCAATGGGATTGGCGGGATTCTTGTATTACCTCGTTTTTTAAAAGTCAGTAAGGTTATACTGGGAAAGTAAAAAGAAATTAAAATGTTTCAAGTGCCGTGGAATAATAATTACGTGGCAGAATTAACAAGGACAGATTTGGTAAGACAATAGCACGAGTTAGTTTTGATTGACACCGCAATTCAAAGCGATTAGCGATCGCAGACAAAGGAAATTTTCTCAACCAGTAATTCAAAACAAGCAAAGGCGCAAAAGTTTCTCTGAAACCCAGGGAGCTGGCTCGCTTGTTGTGCATTCCAGAAAGTGTTTTTAATATCAAACATGAGCTTATATCGAAAGAAGAAGGATATATCTACACATCTACCACGGGCATTTAATTTGTTTGGTCCAAAAGCCGATTGGGAGGCGATTCAATTCTCTTATATTTTTGGGTGTAATGAAAACACTTACTGCTCGGCTTCTGAGCCAAAGAAATCAAATGCCCTGGATAGATGTGTGGATATATCCTTCTTCTTGCGATAAATGCTAATGTTTGCTCTTAAATACAATTTCTGGAATGCACAACGAGCACGCTAGCTACCTAGGTTTCAGAGAAACTTTTGCGGCTTTGTTTGTTTTGAATTTATGGTTGAGAGAATTTCCTTTGTCTGCAGTCGCTAATCGCTTTGAATTCAGGTGTCAACGAAAGTATCTCTTGCTTTTGTCTTACAAAATCTGTCCTTGTTGGCAGAATTCAAAACTAAATTGATATAAAACTAAAACTAAAATTCTAATCCATCGAGCAAAGGCAAACTTAGATGTGAACATTTCGTTTGGTAAATCGCTCATCTTTTAGACCCTAAAATATGGAAAATGCTGGCAAGGGGTAGTTTCTGCATTGATTTGGATGATGTTATGGCTTCACACTGAGACTCATGACAATACAGCTTCAAAAAGGGGACTAATTTAGGCCATCTCCACCGCATCTTCGCCGCAGTCTAGGGTTTGTAGGCCATTTTCGCCGCAGTCTAGGGTTTGTAGGCCATCTTCGCCGCAGTCTAGGGTTTGTAGGCCATCTTTGCCGCAGTCTAGGGTTTGTAGGCCATCTTCGCCGCAGTCTAGGGTTTGTAGGCCATCTTCGCCGCAGTCTAGGTTTTGTAGGCCATCTTCGCCGCAGTCTAGGTTTTGTAGGCCATCTTCGCCGCAGTCTAGGTTTTGTAGGCCATCTTCGCCGCAGTCTAGGTTTTGTAGGCCATCTTCGCCGCAGTCTAGGGTTTGTAGGCCATCTTCGCCGCAGTCTAGGGTTTGTAGGCCATCTTCGCCGCAGTCTAGGGTTTGTATGGGAATGAGAATTCCACGTTCGATTCTGGTCCATGATTTACTTGCCGTTGACATTCAAATTCTATTTCTGAAACAGAGAGTTAAATTGAATTTACACTGCACATGCTAGCAAACCTATATAGGTAATAGCGGTGGATGCGCGTAAACAATCATGTTTGTGTATCATCGTGTAGATGTGGTGGATACGCTTAGTAGGGGTGGTATATTATCTTGAATGTGGTGGATGCGCGTAAAAATGCGTCCCCTACTTGTTGCCAAGGCTGGCAGAATCAACCGCGCTCTCCTCAGTCCCTTTCTCCCGATTAGGAAATGCTCTATTCCTGTTTTTGAGCTGTACTATTATGAGTACTAGTTAAGCAGTACGGGAGGTAGTTGTTAAGGTAGTAGTAGCTAGTAATAAGTAGGACAAAAATTAGAAGTCTAGGGCTATAAGCATGCGTTATGATCGTTTAGGCTTGTACTTACAATACAATGTCGAAGTTCTCCGGCGAATAATCACTGAAATCAATAAATCCCTCCTCCTGCCAATTTGGAAGAATATAGCCCATGCGATTTTTGCTTGCATCAAAACAAATATGAAATCCATTGGAATGAATCTCTGGACAATCGGTGACACGGAATACTGACTTGAAGCCAATGCCTTTTTGACCTAGGAACAGAAAATGCCAGGGCCGTAGTAAGCATCTCAAACTTAGGGGGGGGGGGAGGAAGACACTTCAAGCGTACATTTTTCTTTAAGCTAAAGGGGCACTTCTTTGTTTACAGCAAAATCTTTGGAGGGCACGTGCCCCAAGTACCCCCGGTTCCTAGGTCTATGGAAAAGGCATACCTTATGCAAAATGAAGTACTGGGTGTCCAAGAAAGAGTACGGGACAGATTTGGTTGGGTACAATGATTAAAATCTAGCTCCAATCAATGGCTAATCAATTTCATAAATATTCCTCTACAGTTAACTTGAACATAGATACATTGTTTGTTGATATTGCTGCTTTGTGTGTTGAAATATTAATGTTGAAAGTTCAAATTTGCCAAAGCCAATTCTTGAAGCTGGAAAGTGTATTGTCGTTGATATCATCATTATCTTCAGAACGGTATTTTATATTTCTGTTAGTTTTGAAGCTCTGACATCATCAAATCGCTAAATCATAAACCATAAAAGCTAAAGAGTTTTGCTTGCTACCATCTAGTAGACTTCAAAGACGGAAACTACTATTCACACCCAAAACCTTCGTGTGCTTATGATTGAAATATACAAAACATTGAACTGTACTAATCCGTCCTTCATGCAGGAGCGTTTTATCAGAAAGGACACCAAATATTACCTAAGAACTAAAGACTTATTACAAATCCCTGCAACGAAAAGTATCGTGTTTGGTATTGATTCTATTAAGTCTCGAGGCAGCCTCTTATGGAACAGCATGCCTGGTTTGATAAAGAACGCTTCATCAGCTGCTACCTTCAAGGGAAACATAAAAAATTGGAGTGGAGAAAAATGCCAGTGTAAGATTTGTATATACTGACTATTAGCATGTTATATTACATTGTATTATAGATTTCTTTTTTCTTGTGAAAATCTATTTATTTTTCTTCTTTTTTTTTGTATCATAGGTTTCTTTTTTCTTGTAAAAAGTTGGTGTAAATTGGTTTGCATTATTGTAATGTAGAACTAGAACTTTTAACCATCTTCAAATAAACAGATAAATAAAGAATAAATAAAAAATGCATTGATCATATAAATTTTCCTCAGTTGTTTCAGATTGAGGTAGTTTTAAGACAGAAATGTTAGGAAAATTTTATCGCTAGCTCATGTCGTTTTTCATGGTTTTTTGAAGGGGATTTATCGATAAAATCCCTCCTAATTTCAGAATGGAGTGGCTGAATTCAGTCAGGTAAATTTCAACATCTATTTGAACTTGCTTATTATCAAATAATATATTTGCCAATGGATTGTCTTTATATGCTCATCCGGTTGTCTTGATTCGAAATACTGAACGGACTCAATGGTAAAATAATCATATTGCTGAGATTTTAAATTGATTTTAGACACCAGAAGCTAGTAAATCGGCTGACTATTCACTTAGTTATGAGCTTTCGAAGTTAAAGTTTGTGCGAAAGCTGAAACCAGACGCCCCTAAATTGCATATTTTGTGAAAGTAGAATCTCGTTTATTCAAAGCAAATCAAATGGACTATCAAAAGCACTTTCGATAAACTAGATTCTTATAACATTTAATCAAGGTTATGGATGCTTGGAGGAATCCTGTTCAGCACAATTTGGAATTGCCCCGTCTCTCATGATAAAGTTTTCATTCCATATTTTTAGATACTTGCATTATTAAGTAAATTTTGGCAACGGTTATAAGAATTAGATAACTTTGGAAGTCCTGTTTGGTTTGCTCTGATATGGACGAGAGGTAAAACATTGGACAATCTCCTTTTACCTCGATTTTAGGACGTCTTTTTGGAAAACAAGTCAGTTTGGGGCGTCTGGTTTCAGCTTTCTCACAAACTTGAACTTCAGAAGCTTATAACTCCATCGATTCTTAGCGGATTCACAAGATTCTGCCGTCTAAAATTAATTCAAAATCTTAGGAACAGGATTAACTAACCAAGAGCCTCTACATTTTATCGTTACTTTTTAACATTTAATCAAACGTTGAAAATATTTTCTGGGACACCCTGTAGTCTCCGCGAAAGAGTACCCACCAAGTAGCATGGAAAAAGATGAAATAAACCAAGGAGAGGGGGACATATCTGACGCAAAAAAATTCATACCGATATATCCTTTCCTGTGCGCACCCTTTGTACTTTTTCCAACATCACAAATAGCCTTGATATTCTCATCTTTAAAACCACATTCATTGTTTAATATGACCACAGAATCTTTGTCTACGAGAAACGCAACAGAGGGTTTCTCTTCGCTATCTTCATGCATTATGTCCACGCTATACTTGTTATCATCCGCGTTTTGAATCAGTTCAAGCACGAAATGCGTGTCTTTTGCGTACAATTCTTTGGAAAGTCGATCCAAACTCCGACATAATCGCTCGTTATTTCTTTGAAGCAAAACAGCCTCTTTTTCACCGAGCTCCTCCCCAATTCCAAACTCCTCTCTTCTGATGTCATCTATGAGGGTCTTGCAATGCTGCCTGCGTTCGTCCATTTCACGTAGTACCAATGAAGCCTCATCTTGCTCCTCCTCATCATCTTCAAATTCAATAAAGTTCGCAGCGTCATCGGTGGTCTGACTGTCAGCAGTGCTACCTACAAAAACGTTGAAAAAATGGAATGTATGAGACAAGTCATTAATATTTGTTTGGGAGGGGGTGGAACACATTTTTAAAATATCTGATAGGATTTGGCCCCCCTTCTCTGATTTTTGGGCCCCTCTAACGCAGAGAATATTTTCAGCCCCCTCAAATTAGATGTGACGAGCATAGGAATCATTCGTCGTACATAGCCGATTGCTCGTGGCCCATGGTCGAAACCGCCAAAGCCTCATTTTCACGGACCAATCAGACGGCTAAAAAGTGAAGGAGACAAAAGAAACCCGTGAAGATTTTCCTAAATTTTACCTACCTTCATAAAACGCAACCAGGACAAAAAACTGCTTGAGATTTCCTGAATTTGTTCAAAGCAATCTATTCGCCAGATGTTTGGGAGTACAAGTTTGGATGCCGGTTAAAATATCTTCAGGATTGGCGGAGTTATTGCCTCTCCAATCGACAAAATCGGCGAAGGCTTGTCGAGACCTGTTTACGCCACTTCAAGTCAGGTGATAAAGCCTCTTGATAAAACCTCTTTTGAATTTTATGAGTTATTTCGCAACGAGCAAACTTTTGCCATGAATGTAAAAAGTAGTACAATACAGAAACTTCCCTAGAGTATTACCACATGACTTGAAATGCGCGAACAAGCCTTTGTAGACTTTTTCAATTCACATAGAAACCGTAGAGGCATTGAATCTTCAATAAAAGAAAATTTAGCGAAAGACAATAGCAAGAACAATTGAAAACACAGATTGTGGCGTTTTCGGGTCGTTCTTACAACAATCACTATTGTTATTACTATTGTCTCCCGGCCAGAATCTCTATTGTTCAAGGTTCAGTGCCTTGTCGGTTTGTTTGTGGCCATAACTCCACCAATCCTGGAGATATTTTAACCGGCATCCAAACTTTTACTCCCAAACATCTGGAGAGTAGATTGCTTTAAAAAAATTCGGGAAATCTCAAGCAGTTTTTTGTCCTGGTTGCGTTTTATGAAGGTAGGTAAAATTTAGGAAAATCTTCACGGGTTTCTTTTGTCTCCCTCGCTTTTTAGCCGTCTGATTGGTCCGTGAAAATGAGGCTTTGGCGGTTTCGACCATGGGCACGAGCAATCGGCTATGTACGACGAATGATTCCTATGCTGATGTGACGTTATCAAATGTCTAAATCGTAAACTTGAAGAGTGAAGGAATTTTACTTGATGCCATATTGTACAATTCTATAAACTATGGTTTTCTTGACAAACATTCTTTGATTTCTTGAAAAGTTTAGAAATTACGATGGTTACAAATTTTTTTCAAAATTTTTCTTCACTTCCTAAAAGAGAAAAAACCCTAATTCTGAATATATTGACGATTTCTGAAAAAGTCCAGCGGTAGAATTATGGCAAAATATTCGAGCTCGAGTTTTTTATAAATCATTCAGTTCAAAAGAATATGTCATAGAGTTTTACATCAAACTTTTGCTAGATATGATACCTATGCTGGCTAACAAGGGCAGATTTTGTAATACAATAGCAGTAGTTGCTTTTGATTGACACCTCAATTCAAAGCGATTAGCAAGTAAGTTAAAACAAAACGAAGCTGCAAAAGTTTCCCCGAAACTAGTAGGGCAAACTCTCTCCTTGTGCAAGTGAAAGGTGGTTTTTAAGAGAAGTTACGTGCTTAAAAGGAAAGAAGAAGGGTAAATCTAAAGTTTTGTCTAGCGGATTTTGTTTGTTTGATCCAGAAGCCGAGCAGAAGGCATTGTAATTCTCACGTGTCTAGGGCTTCAATGAAACGATTACAAAACAGCTCCTGAATCAAATAAACAAAATCCGCCAGGCAGAACTTTAGATTTACACTTCTCCTTTCGTTATAAGCACATAACTTCTCTTAGAAACCACCTTTCGCTTGCACAAGGCGAGAGCTTCCGTACTAGTTTCGGGGGAACTTTTTGCGGCTTTGTTTGTTTGTGTTGAATTACTGGTTGAGAGAATTTCCTTTGTCTGCAGTCGCTAACCGCTTTGAATTGAGGTGTCAAAAACAAGGGCAGATTTTGTAATACAATAGCATGAGTTTCTTTTGTTGACACCTCAATTCAAAGCGATGAGCGATTGCAGACAAAGGAAGTTCTCTCAACCAGCAATTCAAAACAAACAAAGCCGCTAAAGTTTCTCTGAAACCCAGGTAGCTAGCTCGCTCGTTGTGCATTCCAGAAACTGTTTTTAAGGGCAAACATGAGCATAGATCGAAAGAAGAAGGAGGTATCTACGCATCTGCTGCGGGCATTTTATTTGCTCGGTTCAAAAACCGTTCGGGAGGCGATTCAATTCTCTTACTTTCTTGGGTGTTATCAAAACATTTACTGCTCAGCTTCTGGACCAAAGAAATAAAATACCCGCGGCAGATGTGTAGATATATCCATCTTCTTTCGATCAATGCTCATGTTTGCCTTTGAAAATAATTTCTGGAATGCACAGCGAGCGAGCTAGCTAGCTGGGTGTCAGAGAAACTTTTGCGGCTTTGTTTGGTTTGAATTACTGGCTGAGAGAATTTCTTTTGTCTGTGATCACTAATCGCTTTGAATTGAGGTGTCAACAAAAGCAACTCGTGCTATTGTCTTTCAAAATCTGCCCTTGTTGGTGTCAAACGCAACTGTGGCTATTGTATTACAAAATCTGCCCTTGTTATGCTGGCTACACTACGTGTATACCTTCATCAACACCATCGTTGTCATCTAAACTCGAACTGACAGCCACCTCAGATGGTTTCACTGTTGCAGATACTTCAGGAACTTCCTCTGAGAAATCGATTAAATCTTTGTTTTCCTTCGCTGGAATTTTCTCCTCTTCCTGGATCGTGTTTGAATTCTGTTCGGCACCAACTTTCCCTTCTTTCTTCTCCTTGGCTGCCCTGTCTACCAACTGGCCAGCAGGCACTTTCTCGAGTTTTTTCAACTTGTTTAGATTCTGTTTAGCGACGATTCTTTCATCTTTTTTCTTAGAAAATCGAGTTTCCTTAAAATCTTCCTTCCATTCTTTGACTGAGAGTAAGACCCCAAGTCTGTGCAAATATGATCTCTCGCTGTTTGTCTTACAAACACGAAGGACTTTCATTGAGACTGGATCACGTCCATAATCATCACCAAGCAATTCATGAAGTGGAGTAAGAAATAGCTGGAGATCGAAAACGAGAATTTAGTTGACTTTATAAAGGACAAATCCGGGGTTTGTAAACTTAACGCTAGAAAAGCATAGGGCTCAAATCTTTAAAAAAAGGTCGGTGTAAAATTCCATTATAGTTTTCTTTGAAATGAATGGCTTGGAAGGAACTTAGGGTCTTTTGCTGTAAATCTGCCGTGGAAATTTATCGATATCTCGATTAGTTTCAAAATGGCGGCATTTATTAAATTTGAGGCTGTGACGTCATCCAGTTTCTAAATCCTAATCCAGAAAAGCTACAGATTTCTGCTTGTCACCATATTGTAGACCTCCATAAACTATGGTTTTCTTGAAGGTTAGGATTGGGTTAGGATTGGGTTAGAATTTACGATGTTTTAGATT
>REGL01000426.1:0-10903 GCA_004194395.1 Aurelia aurita complex sp. Pacific | reverse complement strand
TGAGATGCTTCCTACGTCCCTGGTTGTTCCACCATTTTGACGGGTGGTAGACCTCCAATTTAAACAAAATCAGCTAACGTTGCCTATATCCACTTCAGGTCAAGTGACCTATATTTGCATATCCTCTCGTTAGCTGTTGATACAGCTGCACTTTTGATGGTATGAAGTTCTTATCTTGTATGAAAAAAGTTTCCTCGAGAGGACAACCACGTGATCTGTAATGGGTGTAAACAACCTGAGTTTGAATACGGAAAAGAACAGATCGACTCATCAAAGCAATGGTTGATACATTACATGTAATCCTGTGTCCTTTTCCTCTTCTGTTCCTCTGCAATTATCTTTCTTGGAGAGGGGGGGGGGGGTAGTAGCACCCCATGGACGAACCCGAGGCAAAGGCTCGCTATATCAACTTGATCCTGATGAACGTACTTCAAGAATAAGCACTTATCTACGTTTCTCTTAAAGACAGCGATTGATAAGGTAAAATTCTGTATTACCACCGCTTTATACATCAACCATGTTAATTTTACGAGTAGCTGTTGCCCCCCCCCCCAAGGCACATCAAGTTCCTTTAATTCAAATTTCATCTTCTGAAATAAATTATAAACGCATGGCAATTCTTTGTCTCTATTTCTCTTGAGATTGTGATAGATAACTTAAATCTTCGGTCACAGTTCTGTTTCTCTACCATTTTTGGGGGTGGTTGCACCCCAAAGACGACCCCCGAGTCTATTTACATTCATGACATCTTGATCGAAGTACTCATCATCTGGGGTTGTTGAGTCACGTGATTCGCATCGATCTTGCATGCCGTTTTCCACGGCAACCTTACTCCCCTGTAAGTTGAAATTCGGCTGTTTAAACTGATCCTCATCCAGAAGTGCGCTACAAATTGTTTGTATGCCTTTGTAAACAAGCTTCAACGAGTCAACAATCACCGTATGGTTCTCATCACTGCATTTCGATTGACGTCCATCAGCTGATCTCGACAAAAAATTCGCTAATTTTGGAGCGATGTTTACCTGCATGTCAGATACAGCCATTTGTAGATGCTCGTAATCGTAACCAAACTGCCTACGACCGCAGTTAAACGAACGAAAGCGTCGCCTAGGATGGGGTGAGTAGGGCTCCTCCATTTGCGAGCAAGCCCTTCGCATCGGCTGCGGCGTAAAACTGCTGTGCGATCCAGGGCCTTCTGACAATTTTCGCGGTTGCGGAGTCATTATTCGTGTAAATTTGGGCTCGTATTGCTCTGATATACGCTCTAGGATTGTTCCAAAATTCTCTGAGAATTCGCTGCTCTCATCTGATATAGGCATATGATGTGAGCCACTGCGTGGGACTTCTGTACTAGATGAGGAATGTGATCTTGGAGCAAATGAGTCGGTTGTGTTGTCCCACCAATAACTGTCATCTATGGGACAAAATAGAGAGAAATAAAAGGTGAGTCAAAAGAAGTACTTCCGTTTAAGGAATCACCACATCTTGATTCAATTTTTTTTATTCGCAGAATACAACAACCTAATACAATGTAATATAAAAAATAAATGTATTCTACACGACCCAAGAAAAGCGGAGCTTATCTAGCTTGGGCCGTAAATTAAAATTCAAAAGGATACGCGAAAAAGAAAAAATACGTCATAGTACAAAAGCTAGGAAAATTCAACAGTAAGATATATTTTTGTTAGTAAGGAATGTTATTGGTTTGTAAGTCTTATTGATCATGCAGATCTTTTATAGTTCATTTTGGTAAGCTAAGATGATGCTTTCTTTAAGTTTTTTACGGAAGTGTTTTTGTTTTGAGATTGACTTTAAGGAAGGAGGAAGGTTATTCCACATGCGAGCACCAATGTTTTGTATGGTGTAGTCACGCCACTTTTTATTAGATTTCACTATTTTATAATCTGATTTTTTTCTGGTCTCGTATCTATGAGAGTTCTCGTTGGTTTTGAAGTAATTTTGAAATACTTCGGGTAATTTATCTTTGCTGAAGTGCACTTGATGCATTAATTTCAAGATTTTCATGCGGTAAAGATCATAAATTTTAACTATGTTAAGTTCTTTATGGAGGCGATTTGTAGAATATTTACGATCTTTAAAGTGAATTATTTTCAGAATTCTATTTTGTAGGACTTGGAGTTCATTTAGTTTATTGGTCGCAGCTGTCCCATATGCTTCGAGCCCATAACCTATCTTAGAAGTTACAAGGGAGTCGTACAAGGTTAACAGGCATTGTTTAGGTATAGAATGTCTAATTTTAGCAAATATAGAAGAAAATTTAATTGTTTCACTTTTGACCTTATTGATATGTGAACTCCAAGATAGCTTTTCGTCTATCCTAACGCCAAGGTATTTAATCTCCTCGGCTCTACTAAGTTCATCCCCCATTGATATGGTGCTAGTTGATGTTGGACTGTTTTTGGAAGGTAAGAAAATGGAAAAATTTGTTTTGTCAGTATTTACTAATAGTTTGTTTGCTTTTAGCCATCCATTGAGCATCTTAAGTTCTTGATTTGTTGATGAGGATAATTTTGCAATATTTACATGAAAAGTAAAGATGCAAGTGTCATCGGCAAATAGTCTTGGTTTGGCAGAAGTTGCATTTGGCATATCATTAACATATAAAGTGAAAAGTATGGGCCCTAATACTGATCCTTGAGGCACCCCTTTATGGATTTGCTGATGGGTAGACTTTGTTCCGTTCACACAAGTATATTGTTTCCTGTTCTGGAGATAGCTGACAAACCAATCGTGAATTTTCCCTCTGAAGCCATAATGAAATAGTTTTTTAAGAAGTATATCATGATCTATGGTATCGAAAGCTTTTGAGAGATCCAGGAAGACACCGATGCAAGAGTTGTTATCATCCAGATTTTGATATATGTTGTCAAGGAGTTCCAAAAGGGCATGAACGGTTGAATGATGCTCTCTGAAGCCAAACTGTAGTTCATAGAGGATTTTGTTTTTCTTTAAGAATGAAATCATGCGTTTTGCTAATAGGCGTTCTAATATTTTTTCAAAACATGATAGCAAGGAAATGGGCCTGTAGTTATTTGGGTTATGTCTTTCACCCTTTTTGAAAATTGGGATTACCTTTGCGATTTTCCAAATGTCTGGCATTATTCCAGTCTCAAAAGAGGCATTGTAAATGTGTGTCAAGGGTTTGGCCAAGACAAGGCAAGATTTTTTTATTATCACAGGTTTTACACCATCATGGCCAGCAGCTTTTTTTGTCTTCAATTTATTTATCTCACTGATTACTTCGTTTATATTTGTCATTTCTAAAAAGAAGCTTTTGTCTCGTGGTGCTTTAAGAAAGGAGGAAAAGTGAAACTTTGTGTTTTGTACTTTTGAAGAAATTTTACTTCCAATGTTACAGAAATGGGAGTTTAATGCATTTGCTATTTTTGAATCATCTTTGTACGAAATTCCATCAGAAATTATTTCTTTAATAGAAGAGCATTGGGATTTCTTGTTTGGGTTTAGCATTTTACCAAGAACGGCCCACATTTTTGTAATTCTTGTAGATTTCTTATCAAACAATTCTTGAAAGTACATCTTTTTGGAGTGTCTGATGCAAGAAATCAAAATGTTGCGATATTGCGAATATCTTTTTTTGTTGTCAATGGTACGGTTTCGTGTGTATATATAAAAAAGACGGTTCTTTTTCGTAATACTTGTTTTCAGTGATGTAGAGATCCAAGGTTTGTCCTTAATTCTCTTACTGGAAATAGATTTCAAAGGGAAGGATTTTTTGTAAGCATGGCTAATTACATTATTGAAGAAATTTGCACAGGCATTGGGGTCAGCTTGTGAATATAATGGTTCCCAGTGAGTGTGTTGCAAAGTTTCAACAAAGTTTGCAAGATTTTTGTTACCAAATATTCGAACTTTTTGTCTTTGTTGACGACCCGGAGGATTTGCATTTTGAACCAGGTAAAAATTTGCAAAATGGTCTGAGATATCGGTGAAAATATTACCTGAGTCTGACGTCTCAGCTGGATTTCTTTCTTTAACAAAGATATGGTCAATCAAAGTAGCTGAGTGATCCGTTATTCTTGAGGGTAATGTAATGCGCGGTAGGTATCCATGGGAAAGCATCATATCTAGGTAATCTTTTGTTCTTGCTTTACCAGGTTGATTGTATTTGATTAGGTCTATATTTATATCACCGATAATTATACATCTATCGGTTTTTAGTTTGTGGATTTCCTGAATTGTTCTTTCTAATTGATGGTTGAAATCTGCTATGTCCCCACTTGGGTGTCTGTAGATGATACCTACGATTGAATCTTTTCTATTTTTATTTAGGTTAACCCATATATTTTCGCACGGGTTTTTACATGTTAGATTTAGTTTATTTAGTATACTTAGTTTGATGTGCTGTTTTACGTAGATACCAACACCGCCTACATTACCATGTTCAGGAATTATAGGGTGGAAGACATAATCGTCTAAAAGAGTTTTGAACATGCTGATGTTAGTTTTATTTATCTCACTGAGACAAATGCAGTCGAAAGATATTTTAATTTCACTCAATAAATTTATAAGTTCTGCTGAATGTTTATTTAGACTACGTATATTTAAATGAAAGATTGATATATCAATATCATTATTGTTTAATTTGTTTATGGAATCAATTGTATAATATTCATTTTTATTCACTTCATTAACTGTATCAGAAATATAATTAGTTAAATTATGATTATCTATTAGATCATTAAGCTTCAATTTATCTGATTTAAAGAGTAAATTGATATCATTGTTTGCGATTGAATAAAACGGTAAGTTTGCTAGTCCTGAATTTATTTTGGATCTTTATTTTGGTTAGTGGATATTTGTAGTATATTTGATGATCACATCTATCATATAATTTTCTTTTTCATATATGTTAGGCCCGTTTTATAAGTCACACCGCACCGTGCCGAACCGACGAATTTTGTCTGGTTCGACGCGGCGCTGAGCGACTCTTATAAAACCGACCTGACACTTTGTTCGACTCTGCAAATACGTTGACATTGACAAGTATAACATTGAATAATTATGATAAGTATAATACTAAAGCCAGAATATATAGATTCTTGCAAAATTGAATTTTGTGTTGAGTACACCTATAAGCTATTAAAAAAGGGTCTCAATCGAGTAATATTTTTATACAATTTTAAAACGAAGGGTTCGATTGAGTGACAATACAGCTTCCATTATTGTTATGCACCATCAAAAATTCTACAAAATGTACAAAAATATCTTTCGATTCAGACTGTTTTTTAGAATAGCTAAAAGGTATATCGTTTGCGTTTATTGGAAAAAATATGGTCTGTAGTAAGGGCTTAGTCGAGGGCAAGGCTTTTTTGAACTGACGCCTCATTCCAGGATTTACGGTGACCAAAGTCTGAGTCAAATTAGATGTCATGTGATATTTGCGATAACGCAAAATTACTGATTTGATTGATTCATCTGATTTGATTGATTCATCTGATTTGATTGATTTGATTGATTTTATCTTTTTTACCCATGGTAGCCCCGCAATAAGAATAATTGATTTACAGGGGCCCATGCTAAAAACTTACAATAACTAATAATTTACAATTAATACGAAATTTGCTATAAAACCTAAACTAATTGCAACTTGTCATAAATAAACAAAAGAAAAACGAAAAGAGTTGTTGATGTTCATGTTTGCACCTTCTTTTTGAAAGATCTCAGGGTTGAAAAATTTCTGATTAACTGCTCATGCAAAACACTAGACTTGCTCCTCCAAGTCTATTTCTTTTTTCGTCAGTGATTCTTCGTTAGTAATTTATAGAGGAAATGCGAAGGAGCAAAAATTGAAAACGAGTCGCTCCTTCGCATTTCCTCAAAAAATTTCTAACGAAGAATCACTCACGAAAAAAATAGACTTGGAGTAAGTCTAGCAAAACACTTGAATGTTCTTTATTCGCAGCAAATTTTCACATCACATGAGATTTGCGATAACGCAAAATTACTCATCCAAAATACTTGAGAATCATTTTTACTCGCGGGCATTTTCACGTCACGTGAGATTTGCGATAACGCAAAATTATTGATGCAAAACACTTCTTGTTTCATTCGCGGGCATTTTCACTTAACATCTAATTTGAGACGGACTATAATCCACTTCTAAGTTCTTACCAACAACACTGACACCATATCCACAGAAGTCATTGGATGGTTTGGCAGCATCTGATTGGCCAGGAACTCTCAGCAACGAACTATGATTGGTTGATCCATCACTACTTAAGCTTCTAATTGCTCTTTCAAGCGTGCTGACGTTACTTTGCCATGATGCTTTGCAGGTTGTGAGTTTCCTTTTAGAGTTGGCTAGGACTTGTGATGTAGCAACGACCTAAAAATAATGTGAAATGTCACATAAATAGAAAGAAGGCTCAAATCAATGGGGAGATGTCAAACATATAAATTAAAAACCAAAAATTTCGGACCTTAACATTTTCGGAAATACGTTTGAAAATTCATATGTCCGAAATTCTTTGTAGTCCGAAATATTTAGTATCCGAAATTGCTTGCAGCATAGAAAAATCATAGCAAAACATTTCCACTGTTTGAAACTTAATGTCTTGCTCGCAAAACGCTTCACATTGAAAAGGAATGAGGTGAGAGTGTTAATTAGTAAAAAATGTTATATTTTCTTAAACTACATCCCTAGTAGCAATCATTCTGATCATCTTCGACAATAATAATTATGGAAAATTCTCATCAAGCACCCCTGAAAGGGAGCACGATTTATAAGTTAAAGAAACTGAAAACATAGAGTTATTTAGTCGTTCGAAATTTCGTCGGTTGTTCATGGTCGTTCATGTGAAACTGGCTCAAGTATGTATCAGTTAAGATATTTTACGTGTAGCCTTTTGTAATTATATAGTTAGCTGTAATTTAGTTGTACTTTCTTTATGTGATGGCTAAGGGGTAGTCATGATTTTTTATTCCCCCTGGGTATAATCCTTGTAGTGTTGTAAAGTAGTTCGTACGCTGTGTCTCCAGTAGTTCGTTGTTGTGTACTTTTTTTTATATTCCATCTAAAAATTTACATAACGAATTACTACCTGCATTACTTAACCTACTTTACAACACTACGACTACGATACCAAGAGGAGCAAAATAAAATGTCAACCCCGAGGCCTTAAAAAAAAATTGAAAAAGTATACTTGTATAAACTAGACTTAACTACGAAGAAAAAAAAAGAGAGCCTTCTCTTGTATAGTCTTGTATACTTTTTATATCGACCATAAAAAAGGAAAAAGTACTGAACGTAAAAAGCCTTCTGCAGTCTTCCATTCTTGTATTCATTCCTCATATGAATTTTGGAATACCGGGTGCGCTAAAATAAACTATGCACGTTTGGCAGGCCACAATAAATCGTACACTGGACCGATTTTGAAGATTTATAACTTAATCGTTAGCAGAAAGCATGAATTAGATACTGGGATTTTTTGCAAATTTTTTCATTTTCAGTTTTTAGAGCTAGAAGCAAGTTTCCTAAAATTTTAGTTTTCGAAAACACTGAAAACGGTCAAAAAACATCGATCAAATTTTCTAAAGAATCGACATGAATGGACAAAGGGAGAACTTGTTCGTGGTGATTTGCGATTTAGAAATCGAGCAATTGTAATCTGATGTACGAGAGTTTGTATTAAACCCTTAAATCCCCCTGAAAATGTTTTCTCTTTGTTCATTCATGTTGAATCTTTTAAAATTTGATCGACATTTTCTAATCGTTTTCAAAGTTTTCGAAAACGAACATTTTAAGAAACTCGCTTTTTGCTCTAAAAACTGAAAACGGAAAAATTTGTCCTAGAATCTAATGCAGGCTTTTTGCTAAAGATTAAGTCATAAATCTTCAAAATTGGTCCAGCGTACGATTTATTGTGGCCTGCCAAACGTGCATAGTTTATTTTGGCGCACACGGTAGTTTTGGGTCAAAAATTGACTGCAAGAGAAAGAATCTTTTGAGTAAGTAAAAGATCCTTGAAAGTTGCAAAAACAAAAGACAAAATTGCAAAAACTTGTTAAGTTTACTAACCTCTTTGCGGATTAAACTCAATCTTTTCACTGCACTATCAATATTTAACTTCATCTTATCATCTTCTGATAAAAATGTCGTCAACCTTGCAACTTCTTTCATGTATTCAACATATTCATGTAGTGAGTAAATTTCCTCGTCATTCAAAAGTGCTCCAGGGTTCAAGAATTTCTCCATTCCTCTATATTTTGATGAAATATGATCGAGGAGTGAATTTAGGACGCTTTTACGTAAATCTTTTGTTGCTTCTCTTGCCATCCCTACGATAGCCTGTCGTTGGAATTCATTTTCGTCGAGAATATCACTATCCTAGAATAAAAAACAAACTAGGGCTCAAATCTTTACAAAGATCGGTGTTAAATTCTTTTACAGTTTTCTTTGAAATAAATGGCTTCGAAGGAACTTAGGGTTTTGCTGTAAATCTGCCGTGGCAATTTATTGATATGTTGATTAGTTTCAAAATGGTGGCATTTATTAAATTTGAAGCTATGACGCCATCAAATTTCTAAATCCAAAATCAAAGCTACAGATGTCTGCTTGCCACCATATTGTAGACCTTCGTAAACTATGGTTTTCTTGAAGGATATATCATCTTTTCTCTATTGGTTTAGGATTTACGATGATTTAAAAATTATCAACAATTTCCATGAATTTTCAAAAATAATTAAATTGCTGCCATTTTGAAAAATATCAAGATCTCACAAAATGTCTTCGGCAGATTTACAGCAAAGTACTATAAGTTCCTTCAATTCAATTCAATTCAATTCAATTCATAGAAAAATGTCATAGAATTTTACACCCACTTTTTCAAAGATTTGAAAGATTTGAGCGCTATGCTATAAAAAACTTCTTGGTAAAGGAAATATCAAAGAGATCATAATGGAAAATTTTCTTTAGGTAATTATTGACAGAATATTTGGTTTCCAGGGAACTGTCTGATGCCTTTGTGAAAGGCTCGCTAGAAGCTCCAAGGTTCTAATGCTCTTCAAATATTGCTTACTTTTAGACAGTAACAAAATAAAACAGATAAATGGGACGCCTACGTTATCCCAGTTTAACTACAATCTCTGCCAAAAAATCTTGAAAAAAATCACGTAGTTTGGTATGCTCTCCCCTTCCCCTTATAATGTTGGTCCACTGTCCGATCACACGGTGCTTTGGCACGACAAAGCGGCCAAATTGCTTTCTTCATATCTGGTGATCAGATTTACCGACCAACATTGTTCAGGGGGTAGAGGGCGGAAAAAAGAGCGAAGTGAAATTTCCTGCTGTGTATATTTGATGGTTAATCAGACGAAAAAATAGCAAAATGAAGTTTTCTCAAGTTGCAATGCATGTGCACTTTGCTCAGAGTCCCATGAACATATACAGTCGTGGCCAAAAGTTTATGACCACATTTTTGTCAACAACGTTTCTTGGCCTAACGATATGGAACCCAACCACTCTGCCTACTTTACTCTCTTGAGTTCATTTAGATCAACTTTCCATTTAGATTCCAAATTTTGATGTTGTTTTTTGAATTTCGGCGCCATTTTGCTATGACGTCACAATGAAATATATAGAAATCCACGGAAATTGCAGTAGTTCTACCGAAAGGGGTGTGACCCAAAAATTGTGTTACTCAGCTGGATTTTACATCAATCTATGCACAATTCATTTCTATAATTTGTTTGCAAATTGTCGAAACTCCACGAAGAATATTGCTTCAGGGGAAAAGGTAGTGGAGGGCTTTATGTCCACAGCTTTGTAACTTCAAACTAAAAATCCAAGGGCTGGTCTTAAACTTATGGCCAAAGCTGTGGACATAAGGCCCTCCACTACCTTTTTCCCTGAAGCAATATTCTTCGTGGAGTTTCGACAATTTGCAAACAGATTATAGAAATGAATTGTGCATAGATTGATGTAAAATCCAGCTGAGTAACACAATTTTTGGGTCACACCCCTTTCGGTAGAACTACTGCAATTTCCGAGAATTTCTATATATTTCATTGTGACGTCATAGCAAAATGGCGCCGAAATTCAAAAAACAACATCAAAATTTGGAATCTACATGAAAAGTTGATCTAAACCAACTCCAAGGGAGTAAAATAGGCAGAGTGGTAGGGTTCCATATCGTTAGGCCAAGAAACGTTGTTGACAGAAATGTGGTCTTAAACTTTTGGCCACGACTGTAATAAAAAACGATACAAAAAATNTTATAGAAATGAATTGTGCATAGATTGATGTAAAATCCAGCTGAGTAACACAATTTTTGGGTCACACCCCTTTCGGTAGAACTACTGCAATTTCCGAGAATTTCTATATATTTCATTGTGACGTCATAGCAAAATGGCGCCGAAATTCAAAAAACAACATCAAAATTTGGAATCTACATGAAAAGTTGATCTAAACCAACTCCAAGGGAGTAAAATAGGCAGAGTGGTAGGGTTCCATATCGTTAGGCCAAGAAACGTTGTTGACAGAAATGTGGTCTTAAACTTTTGGCCACGACTGTAATAAAAAACGATACAAAAAATCAGTGGCGGAGCATATATACATTTCATTTCATTTTCATTTCATTTCATTTGTTTATCTAACGGGGAGGGTAGCCCTTCAGCAGAAGTGCTGATTTTCAAGGGGCCCTCCCATAAATTAAAACTAAACTAAATTACAAAAATGATTAATATAAAAACATCAGAATCTAAAAATCAAAGCCTATTTCACAATCTAAAAATCTATTTACAATATCTAATGTTTATTAAAAGAAAAAGAAAAGAAGAAACCCTATATCGTCTGCTTAAATAAGCTAACGGTGGGTGCTTGCTTTGACTCAGCTGAGAGGCTATTCCATAACTGCGCTCCTCT